>ML976180.1:0-15087 GCA_010015635.1 Clathrospora elynae | reverse complement strand
CTCAAGATCTCGGACAATTTTTCCTTGTTCGCTTCATGCTGTCGCTCCATCTTGGGCAGAAAGAAGTTCTGCATCGTCTCCTTGGAAGCCTCGGATACGTTAGTCGCGCTATAGTTGGCAAAGGCTCCGAAGGACTACCACAGCTGTTGCAGCCGGTCATTTTCACCAAGGGGATCAAGGTGAGTCCCCTTGTTCAAAGCCTGATAAAGGTTGTAGAACTCGATGCTCCTACCAGCAGGAGTGCGGTCTTTGACTACGAGGTCACATGCTGGAGACTTCCAACCAAAGAAACCCGGCGTATGAATCATGGCGTCCATGATTTTCAGCACGCCGATTACATCCCGTTGGTACACATTCATGCTGGAGCCTGAAAACTGTCTCTGGCATCGATCCGGATCTCCCTGCCAAGGACTTGAGATCGAAGCACAGCGGCAGTGCTGAAGTAGTCATCAAAGCTGGGTACCGAGGTACAGTGTCATATGCCAGCAGCTGGAAGAAGCGGTCCTGTGCGTGGTTATTTGGATCGTTATTTAAAATGGCTTCCATGATGGTCACCTCGTCACGCAAACCCGTTATTTATGTCCCAGGCCTAGAGATCTTGACGACTACAAGCTTAGTGCACAATCCCACCACCTGTGATCGAATGCCTCGAATATCTGAACGCGATGCTTCGGCGGCTTCCGTGGGCAAGCAGAAGTAGGCCTCTCCGAAGACCCCGCCACCAGCCTTCCCTACCTCGATATATCCAGGAGGAATCTGAGCCAAGAGGGACATTCCTGGCGTAAACATACTGAGCTTAGCAGTAGATTGTGAAGTTTTTAGTTGGGTAGTCGTTGCGTTTAGCAGAGATCGATGTACAGTTGAAGGGAGACATGATGAAAGGAAATTGAACGTTGTATATGAACAGTTTTACGTTGTTTGTACACAGTGAGTGGCTAGGCTGGTTAGGCATTGTAAATCAATGCGACCATGTTCACAACTCGCGTGCTTCACAATGTAAAAGACATGCATTATTGGCGGGTCAAAGCCACTGGAATACTGCAGTTTCCGAATGAATGGCGCAGCGATATGGTCGCGCAAGTGGCCATGCCATGGCTGGGCCTTTTTTTCTGTAGCAATATTTGTAATAGCTGGCGGGCCGAGCACTTGAGCTCTAACGAATCTCCGTCTTCGTTGTTGGGCAATTGCCTCGAGGCGGACGCATGATGTGTTGAAATGAGTACACTGATGAAGTTGGGGGGATATATACAAGATGCGTAACGGGAATCTGATTCTGCCTACCCAGTTGTATTCTTAGTAAAAATGAAATTTGCATCTCCGGGCCCGCAAGGCATAAGAGGATCGGAGTACTGGAAGATCATCAAATCAAGCGCTAATCGCGCTACGTTACCGATACCTAGGCAACGGCGCGTTGGCGTGAGTTCTGCTTGCAAAGTTCTACTCCAGCAACATCACATCCCTTTCCGGAGATTCCAGAACCCCGTCAATCGTGTGTCGACAAGAAGTATACCCAAGGCCGCAAATTCGAGGAGCGCGACAGCACTGTCGGATTAGCTGACGCTAGTTGGCAGCAGTGCGGATTGCGGCAACGACACGAAACAACGCCCCGCATTCTCGGCGGCATCCTCCAGGATCTGGAATCAGGCTAATGACGAGGAATGCTATATGTTCTACGTCTCTTTGGATGGCATCGAGGGTCCTCCGGTTGAGCGCCATATCTGAGTGCCCTCCCATCCCTCGTTTTGGGAGTTCCAGCAGGTCTTATAAATTGCCTTCGGATGAAAATATCGTCACATTTGGAGCTTCGACGTGCGTGAAATCCAATATGTAATCGAAAGTTCTCAGTCTCCATCGTTTTGAAACTAACGACACCGAGGACCTTGGAATGACGTTTTTTAAAAAACTTATTATGAATATACAGCCCGACGAGGAGAGTTGCAAAGATATGGAAGAGTTTCTAGAATGCTGGGTCGCCGACGAGCACGCCATCAGCGATGTCTATAATGTAACGGTAACGGGGAAGAGGGAGACTGCATTGATTGTACAGAGATGAGAGCTTACGAGATGATAATGTATCTCGTCTCAGGTGAGCTAGATAACTAAATTATAGTACGTCATAATACAGAACTGTCACATAAAACAACGAACGGTACGCTGGCAACGTGTGTCGTGTGCAAACATGATCCCGGTGATGGCTGGGATCACAACATCCCATTCGTGGGCAAGGTAAACCCAATTCTGGGAAGGGCGATGCAGATCCCAGAGCAACAACAAGCGTTCCTTTATGCAGGCCTAGGTCATACAGTTGCCAAAGGCTGCTGCGGCAAAGTGGGATGGATGTAACTCAGGCCGACGCTGAATCCATACGAATGGGACATTTCGCAGGTCAATCGCGAGCTTCAGCTTATCCGAATATGGCTCTAGGCGAAGCACCGCTTCATTCATGGGCTCGTGAGGTCGTATTTTATAAGACCTGGATGGGAAAAAGGAGCTGTAGTTGTTTGGGGTGGGTGACCACTGGCGTGACCCCACTCCCCGAATAAGATAGCGTGAACCTACTGTCTTCATATCCGAGTTTCCATAGCATATACAACACAATTTTTGCCCAATACCTTCCAACTTCATCCGTAGTGGGTGCCAAAAGTGAACAATGGAAGGGAGGTAGCGGCGCTCCGAAGCTCGGCTTTGTAATGACGCTAACGATATCTGTCCTTGCTCTCCCAACCCTTCACATGACAACCACCACATTGCATCAACTGTCAGAATCCTCAGCCCACCCCCCGATTCTAATTAAAAAGGCCCTATGCATCTGTATTTTAGCTCTTGTCCCCTCGGGACGCCTTCTTCAGATCTTTATCCACCACGTCATCCAACACTGTCTCTCCCGTTTTCTGTGCTTTGACCCTTGCGATTTTGAGCTTTCGCGTGTCTCCTTCCGTCGTCCTTGTCAGAAACCATGTGAACAAGGTCGCCAATATGCAGGCCGACACAAATCCCATCGCGATGCCGAAGCTGACGCCATAGTGCGGCGCGTACTGACTTCGGAACAGATGTGGGCCGATTGCGCCGCCCATCTGGCCATAGCTGTTCACAAAGCCAATAGAGAAAGCTGATCCAGTCGCTTTCGATGTGGTTTGAACTCGCCATGGCCACATCATCGGGTACCAGGCGGACTGTTGCTGGTCAGTAGATGCTCGGTGACTGTGCAAGGAGACCCTACCGTGACACCGTTCCCAATAATTGTCGCTGCAAGCACACCACCGCTATTTGGATACGCGTAAAGGACCCCATAGCATATCAGGATGACACAAAGGAACGATAGCGGATATAGTGGGCGCGGAAGACGACCGTTATCGGCAAAAGCTCCAGTAATACCGATAATGATGATCGTGAAGACCGAGATTGGCAAGTTCAGAAGCTGTGCGGAAGCGACGTCTGTAAAACCCAGATCTGCGATGACAGTTGGTTGATAGAAGCGAACACCACTCGTTCCAATCGTGAAAAGGGCCCATATGAGGGTGAAAAGCCACAAACGGACGTCTTTCACCGCGTCGATGATCTCTCGCCAGCGGAAGTTCACCTCGGAAGCTTGCGGGGCATTTCCTGGGAGGCGAGCCTGAAGGAAGGCTTTCTCTTTCTCGGTCAACCACTTCGCTTGTGGTGGAACTGTCACTGCGTCAATTACCGGGCCTGTCTAGAAAGGGGAAATCGCTTACAGTCTGGTAGAATCCAGTAAAGCGCGATGCCAAAGACTATGGTTACGATGGCTTCGGCCAAGAAGAGCCACTGCCAACCGGAAAGGCCATACGCGCCATCGAGATGCGAAAACGCAAACGCGAGGACACCACTAATGACACCGGAAAGATTGCCTAGGATGTCTTTACGATATCAGCGTCGGTCTGAAGTTGCGGGACTCATGCATCTTGCACTCACAGAAGTACAACAACCGTACAGACATCTCATCCGGCCGATACCAGTAGCACATCTGCAGGATGACTCCCGGAAACATACCAGCTTCAAACTGTCGCTCTGGTCAGCTCTACTCCCTGGGGGCCAAGGCCTCCCATCACATACCAAGCCTAGCAAGAATCGAACAGCGTATAGGCCCTCTTTGTTTTTTACAGCAGCGTGGCACGCAAGAGCTATGCCCCAGGTGACCATGATTCGAGACTGCCAACGTGATGGCAACAGGCGCTTCAGGAGCAGGTTGGACGGCGCTTCCGCGATGATGTACGGGATCTTTGAGTGAGTCAGCAGTAACTTTATCCCCTGAGATGCAAACAAAGACTTACATAGTACAGCGTCGTGACGTAATTGTATTCGTTTGAAGTCATTCCGAGCTGCGTCATGATGTTGCTCGGACTGCCTCTGTTCATGATCCGCGCATTCGATACGTTGTCCGCGTCGATGTTTTTCAGCAAGAACATGATGGAGCATAGCGTCATCAGATGCCAGTCGACCTTTCGGAGCAGCTTCTTCTCTTCTTCGGCAGTCAGTAGAGTACGCGCGCGCATTCGCTCAGCCTCGTAGCCATCGATCTGATCGCTCGTTGTTTCGTCGCTGGCGATGGATCCACGGCGCGCATAGTGAAATCCGTTGCTTTTGTCTTCAACCACGGGAGTGGATACTGCCCGTGAGGTATCTTTCTGGTCGAACATCCTGAAGGGCTTCGTTCTTCCAGCTCTGTCGGCAATCGCTTCCGTTTTATAGCAACTTCACGATTTCCTGATGACAGATACTGAGAAGTGGGACCATCTGGGAACATCTTCAGGGCTTCTGGCCGCCGATCCCGTCATTACTGCAGCTTGCTACACAAAGCGTTTACCTAGCATGCATCAACGGCGCTAGACTGACAGGCAACGTCGTTCGGCAACAATGAATCGCGTGAAAACCACGTTGTAATGGCTGCCAGTTATTATGATGCAGACTGCATTAGCGCCAATCACGGAATTTGCTTTCGTTTTGACGTTGGATGTCATGTTGGAGAATCCTCGTTGCGCCGATCAAGCACCGAATTTGGATGGCCTGATATCGTGCTTCCCGCCAAGAATCGCGAATTGACAGGGTTCACAAGGTGGTGCATTACAGAGTTAGAAGTGCGGGCAAGACGGATATAGGCGACTGAGGTGACGGTATATAGCAATGGATATACCAGCCAGTATGCGGACGAAACTAATCCATAACGCATACACAAAGTCGACTTACTTGAAGCACATCTGGTCATCATGGCTGTAGTACAAACATTGCGAGCTGTGCCAGCTCTGCCTATCTATCATCAAGTACCCGAAACAAAGTATGAATGTGAGTCGATTAATGGCAATACCATAAATGAGGTTAAAACCTCCTGACATCATGCAGTGGACTGGGCGGACCTTGCAACTCTTGACCTCTCGGTCTTTGACACGCCTGGCGGCAAGCAAAAGCTAGCGAAGCAGCTCTTCGATGCCATTGACAAAATAGGTGCGCGGAGACTCAAATAACAAGCCTCTTTAGAGTTCTCATATGTTTAGGTTTCTTCTACATCACCAATTTCGGACTCAGCCAGGAAGCTGTGGATCGACAATTCGCCATAGGCAAGGAGCTTTTTGAACTGTCCACTGAGGAGAAGCTCAAGTACCGCGCGGACCTGGAGAATGGCGGCTACAACGGGTACAAGCCCCGTGGCATCCGAGAAATACGACCCGGAATCCAGGACAACACCGAGATCTACAACATACCCAAGTTCATCAAAGCTCTCGATCGACCCCACCCCGAAATCATAAACGCACACCGCGATGAGATCGAGGGCTTCGCGCGCCATATATCTGACAAGGTTGTCGGCAAGCTGCTGGTTCTTCTTGCTATCGTCCTGGAGCTGCCCGAAGATTTCTTTCTGGAGAAGCATCGCTACGATGAGAAGAGCGACTGCCATCTTCGATACATGAAGTACCATCACCGCACACCAGAGCAAAATCAGGCACTCGAAAACATATGGGTGAAAGGCCACACTGACTTCGGCTCGTTGACGCTGCTCTTCCGCCAGCCCGTGGCAGCGCTTCAAGTTCGCACTCCAGATGGCCAGTGGAAGCACGTCAAGCCCCACCCAGGAAGTATCACTGTCAATTTGGCTGACTCACTTGAGTTCCTTACGAATGGCTTCCTCAAGAGCAGCATCCACCGTGTCATTGCTCCTCCTGATGACCAGGCGCATATTGATCGCTTGGGCGTGTTGTACTTTGTGCGGCCGGAAGATAGTGTTGAGCTGCGACCTGTTCAAAGTGCTGTGTTGGAGAAGCTGGGCTACACAAATTCCCAGGATGAGAGTAGTGTCGGTATCACAGCTGGCGAGTGGGTGAAGGCTAGGGTTGCGAAGGGCGTCGGGAAGGGGAAGGTTAGGAGCGAGACGAATGAGGAGACGATTATCGGTGGCAAGGCCGCGAAGTACTACGACTAGATACGATCAAATGGAACACTTGCTACAATCGTTCATGTTAAGATAGCCTTAGCTAGGTGTTCATGCGCTGCGCTTCAACTCTGTGACGTTCATCAAGCCTGTCGGCAGCTTGACCCCACTCAAGGAGACAAGGATGTTATTTCCGAACGCTAACGCACATGTCATTCGGCCGCATAGCACGCCATTTACATGGATCTCAATGCTAGGTAACTAGAGATAAGAAAACCATTCGTACTAAGCTAGTAAAGAGAGTATTGATTAAGGCTAATAGAGGACCCCGCATTCGCCGACTTCGGTGATCTAAACCGTGGATTGCTCCGAGTTTATGGTTTCTGGAACAGGAGTAGATCACATGTTGTCGAGCTGACTGACACTCCCGCCCGTGTTGATACCTATGTATCCTGGGTCTTTTTCTTTGCTATCTAGCATGGCCTCATCCGACTTCACATCCATTCCAATCATTGATCTTTCCAAAGTCAACAGCCCTGGCTCCAAGGTCGAACTTCTCAAAGATCTCAGGCATGCGCTGATCTCTGTCGGTTTCCTCTATGTGTCGAACCACGGTGTTCCCGAGTCCATTACCCGGGGTCTTGTTGATGGGCTTCCGCAACTGTTTAGTCTAGATGATGACAAAAAGAAAGAAGTGGCGTTAGAGAACTCGCCGCAATTTTTGGGCTATAGCGGTACCGGAGCAGAGACAACAGCTGGGAATGTCGATAAGAGAGAGCAATTCGAGTTTGCTACAGAGCTGGTGGACGATTGGACAGAAGGGAAGCCGTTGTCTGAAAGACTGAAGGGGCCGAATCAAGTATGTTCAATACAGTGAAACCTTCGCTTGCTCTGACTAACACGAGGGGCTGGTCCGGAGTGGCCAGAATCCTACCCAGGGTTACGACCGATAGTTGAGACATACATCTCGGCATTGACGAAACTGAGCGAGGACTTCCTCCACATTGTAGCCGAGGCTCTCGCCCTTCCTCCCACTACCCTTCTATCATTCCTCTCAGACCAACATCGTCTCAAACTAGTCCACTACCCAGCTTTAACATCAGGCGCTGGACAGGGTGTAGGCCCACATAAAGACTCATCCGGCTGGTGGACGTTCCTGCTCCAAGCGTCACCTCCCCACATCAAGGGCCTTCAAGTCCTGAACAAGAGTGGACACTGGATCGACGTACCCAACATTCCTGGTACCTTCGTTGTGAACATCGGTCAAGGTTTCGAGGTAGTAACAAACGGGGTGTGCAAGGCTACAACGCATCGTGTACTTTCTGGCGTGGACGAGCGCTTCAGTGTTCCGTTCTTCCAGGGTATGCGGAGGAATTTGACGAAGACTGAGGCGGTAGGAACGCTGAAAGAGCACTTTGAAGGTGAGAAGTTTGGGAATGGGGGTGGAGATGAGAGTGAAGAGGGGAGGCAGGTTGACAGTGCGTTCTTGAGAGGGAAGTATGATACTTGGGGTGAGACGCAGTTGAGGACGAAGATTAGGAGTCATCGGGATGTTGGACGAAAGTTTTATGGGAATGTGCTTGAGAAATATGTGAGTGATGATTAGGAGATTTGTTACTCAGCCGCGATACAAATCAAGCGACCGCCCAGTAGATGTTGTAATCCCAGGACACTACACCAGTCATGTGGATATGCCACTGACTAATCATTCCACTACTCCATGTACATCAACATGTATCTCGGAAATCCGGTGTACAGAACAGAGAATACACAGTTTTCTCAACAATATCTCAAACTGCCTACATGTCACGGCTGAAATCTCGACTTCCCCAATAATTATATGGTACTATGGTGGGGTAGGATGTGTTCACATTTTGCCCCCCATTTCGACCCTCACACTACACGTACCGACTATGGCATCATAACCTGCCGCTGTCGACAATGGAGATGCGTTGTCCAAGCCTGTGGGTGCACGACGCGCTTATACCCCCAGATCTCAGCAGTTTACTCTTCGAACTGGATACAAGTGTTCGGCATATTTCCAATCTGGATCCACTTGGCGGCTTCGAGAATCATCTCGTGACAGGCTGTGAGAATGAATGAGAAGCAGTGCATGAATTCTAGTGTTTGCATTCATTCACCATGTGAAAGCTTGGTAATGCGCTTCTTCGAGATAGTGACCTGCATGTACGGATAAGTGTTGTTGTCACGTTTGGGGTCTCTTCTGCACGGATGCAGCAACTTTCTGCTGTGGTGTTCTGCAATATTCCATGGCGCTCCACTATGTATGCACCCAAGCTATGTAGGTACCCGATGTGTGTTTGCTACCTACGGAAGGTTTCGCGTCTATGGTGTGTTTTCTGTTTCAGGTCCGTTTGCTGCCTATGGACCTCGGTGCTCGACAACCTTCCAGGCGTTTGTACCTGAGATGCAGTTGCCCGAGTTCCCAGCATATATAGAGCCCTCAGCCCCATATACAATAGAACTTCAGTTCAATCCGTCATTTCTTCCCACATGCGCACTATCCATAACCCGGAACAGTTGTTGATCGTGGCCAGGCCTTGGAAGAAGCTTCCCGCCTGTCCTGGGCTAAAAATTCCACCGCCAATATGAATGTAACGTAAATTAAGCATTCTCGAGATGGCATCCATGATCTGTGTGCTAGCGGCATGTATGGTGATGTGTTGACGTGGAAGAAAACTCCTACTACTAGGGTGCTCGCGGCTTTCTCGATATTGGCACGTATCCTCAGATGGTACAGAAATTGAGCGAAATCGTGACAGTATGCAGACATGTTATCGGATCCTTTGGTCGGAGTGAATGTGGTCACAGCTCTGCTGAAAGTGTAAGCCCGGGACACTACTATGTCATGCGGCTATACCACGGGCTAATCAGTCCACTATTCATGTACTTAAGTCCGCATCTCGGACATGACAGACACAATAGACATGACCTTTTTCGATTGCTCAACTGCCTACAGTAAGCGATGCTATCGTTATGGAAAGAAGACGCTTGGCCCCACTGATGAGACTTATCGAGTCTCTCGGAGTTCTCCATCATCGTTGTCGTTGAATGGTGCAGAAGCGTCGAGCTTGTCGGAAACGTTTGTATAACGTCGGAAACGAGATCGCTTGTGAAGAATAGTCGAAGACGTGGTAGAATATAGACTTTCGCTGCATGCAGCCTCTCGAGCGCGTATTTGAATCGTTGGGCTCGACTGTTGAGCTGATCGGAGACGGTGAGGGTGGTACAGAAGGTGATATCGTTAAGCTTAAACACGAGGCCGCTCATCTCCTCTCGGATTTGACGACACACACTCAGAAGGCCCAAGTCGATTTTGCTGCAATTGCTTGTGGCTCGTAGCTTGCTGGTGTCCGGATTGAATATGTAGCCGCCGTCTTCCCGTAAATAGTAGCCGTAGATCTCATCTCGGAGCTCTCGTGAAAGCTTCTTGAAACCCTGTAGCGAAGTCGTTTAGAATAAATGCAAGTGTCCGTTACGGAGGTGTTGTATGGTTGGATTGAGAGTCAGAGAGGTAGCTCAAGTACCTGAGGCGATTAGGCAGCCACCTTTTCACGTGACTCCGACCGAAGAATCCGGGAAATTGCTATTGCGTCATATCTCGGGCCTTGGTCTCATAGTCGTAGAAGTACCCTATGGAGAAGCTTGTAGTTGGTGCATTTATGTAGGCTAACGCAGGTATAGATATAGATAGAAGTATTGTTGGAACAGGTGTGAGCTTGTTGTTTCTGCTCAAATAACTGCCCCCATTCTTCAACGTCTCGAATGTACTCATGCAGCGTTTTCTTCCAACTTGGCAATGGTAAATGAGGTCAAATATCCCACGGCGTAAGCTTGAGACTCCTCTTTTGCAAGTCTTTGGGCGTTAGATTTTGAAGCGCCTCAAGCAACATTTCCATGTCATCCAGCTTACCCGAGATACCCTCAAAGCGGACGAGCCCCTTACCTTGGATAGCCTCGTGCAGGACATGGGGGAACGAGTCTGAAAAGTGACACAGATGGCCTCTGTGACCGGCAAATCCGTACCATGGGTGGTGACTATCGGATTCGTACTAAGACTGCTGTTGCATCGAGTGAGCCCGGGACGTTCGTTCCAACGCCTCTTGCCACGCAGCATCTTCCAGCAAGACATCGAGGACGAACTGTGTTCTCTCTGGACTGTTGCAATGGAAAGAGAGTGAGAAGCAACCTGGAAGCATTCCAGCCTCTGGGGTTTGCGAAGTATGGCCAGACGATGAACGCGGTAGTAGTCTCCATCGTCGACGAATAAATTGCTCAAAATATTGACGCGTCGTTCGACTCGCACGCCACCTGCTTGCACGTGCGCATTAGTGAGACATTGAAGAATCCTTCCTCTGCTGTCCGCAACTTGCGTTTGTGCGGCTCGTAGACGAATCCGCCATGTTGTGCGATACAGAGGATGTATATTTCTTCGCGTAGCTCGAGAGCAAGGTCGAGCAAGCCAGCCATGCTGATACCAGGAGATGGAAGGGCCAATACTGTTAGAGGAGTGGCGTGGTGTGTGGAGAGAAGGTCACGAAAGGTGTTACTGCTTTGCAGCGTACAGCTCAGAATTGACCCGCGGGCTCGGCTGGTGAGACCAGACGGCTGTAAATAGATTGGCATAGTTTCTACCAACTGACGGCGTGTCAAAGTCATCCGTATCAGAAGTCACTTCGTCGTTGAGGTCATCAGGAAGCACCAGGATCTGGCTCTGCTTGGCGACGGTTTGTGATGCATCCATGTTTTCACCGAAAGGGCGGTAGATGCAAGTACGAATAAGTAGTGTCTTGGATTGAGATGTCTGGGGATAGAGGAATGGAGAGGTGAACGTGTGGCGTGGAGAGGTGAAGCAGGGAGGCAGGGATCGGCAATCAAGCCGTTGGTCAGTGCATGTCGAACTCCACGGCATGCTTCCCGCACAACCGTCATCTCTCAGCCAGGCACGCTCAACACCAACCCCGACATGTCGCGCCCCTGCCAGAAGCGGCGCGCAACCGCAGCGGCAAATCGCGCCTCGAAACCCAAGCCGGCAGGACCGCCCCCGATCCGTCATAAAGCCCGCCAGAAGGCGATCCACAACGCACGACGAGGAGGCGGCCGCGGGGGTCGCTCGCAGAACAGCGGCGGACGCCCCTCCCGGAACCAGCAGAGCGGGGACGACACGCAGCAGGACTTCATTTCTTTCGCGAGCAGCGGCAATAACTTCCACGCGCTGCATCGGGGCAGCCGGCAGGACCCCATTGAGCTAGACGACACCGACGATGCGCGCGAGGACGGAGAGCTTACAGCCAGTGCGTCTGACTCAGACGACTTCGACGACGCGGACTTGCATGATGCGGACGACATGATGATCAACGTGCAGATGGAGCAGCCCGCAGTGAGGAGGGCGAGGGTGGTGCGGGCCGAAGTCATGTACACGATCCCCGAGGCGATTGCCGTGTACAGGCGCCTGCTTGTCGCCCGCTTCCCGCTGAGCACGGGGAGTCGGACACGCTACAGGCTCTACCAGGTAGACACGTCGCCAGACTCGGGCGCATCCACGTCCCGCGCGCCATCAGCGCTGTCTCGTGCGTTTAGGCCAAGCAGTGCGACAAGCGAGGAACCCATGGCTACCCGAGAGGCACACAGACCAGCACCGGCGGCACGCAATCCAGAGCCAGAGGCATATAACCCTGCACGCGACTACGTCTTCAACTGGGGGGCGCACAGTGGGCAGCGCTTCGACGCCGTCCCCGAGAACTACCTGCGCACCATCGGGGGCCAGCTCTACAAGTACATGCACAAACGTGCTGGCTTGCTAGAGGCGTTCGAGTACCACAGACCCGGACAGGCACGCACTGCGGATCCAGGATATTCACAGGCACCACCACTTCCGCCATCGGCACCTTCACAGGCACCGCTGGGGCCACGGGGTCAGTCATCACAGGCTCGACCACCGCCGGCTTCACAGGCCCGACAACCACCACAAGCTCCACAGGCACTGCAGCCGCCACGGACTCGCTCGTCGCAGGCCCGACCGCAACAAGCACAGCCGCAGCAGCCAGCGCCGCGGGAGCCCCGGAGCATGCGATCGAGCGCTCGCTCAGCTTCCGAAACGTACAACTTCCACAAAGGACAACACGCAGGCAAGCGACTCCACGAAGTACCCGAGAGCTACATACGAACGCTGGAAGGCCAGTCGTCTATTGTGAACAGTTGGCCTGGGTTCAAGAGAGCGCTGCAAGACTTCAACGCCAAGATGGGCAGGCAGGGAAGGGCATGAATTGGCGAAATGGTAGGCATGGCGCGGATTGCGACTGCTCTTTCCTAGACCGTTTGTCCATGGTCCGTGCGCCAGCTTTCTGGACTCACTCATCTACCTCACTATTTCAAAACTTCTTCATGACTCTACAACCTACTCCTGCACACTAGAACACTGTTCTGGGAGGACACAAGCATTCATTGCCAGGTGCACTGCGTGCCGAAGCCATCTAGTCTCCACGTTTTTGCCTCATCCGGTGTCGCAATTTTCTAAAACCTCACCCTCCCCACCCCATCTTACCATGACGACTTGCTCGAGCCAGGGCTTCAAAGAGCCCTTGTCCAGATCGACTGAGGAGGAGCGATCGCACTATTCGCAGCAAGAAGCGACGCGCGTGTATACGGAGAGGAAGGCAAGGCAAAAGCAAAGGAGGAAGCAGATGAAGCGAGGAATGAAGCACACGCCGAAGTTTGGCAAGGGCTTCCAAGTCGCCGAGGCAACCACTTTGCAAGTCACAAAACGTACACGATCGAGTTCAAACACAGTCGAGTCGCAGCTCTCATCCCAGCCACAGAGGCCCACCCAGTCAGCAGAGAAAGCCAACGACAACGAGAAATACGACGTGACGTACATTAAGACCATGTCAAAGGGAAGATCCGGCCTTGGGGTTATCGCCGTGCCTACCCAGGGCTTGCATTCCATCGGTCTGACGCTAAACGACCCGGACGAAGCCGTCCGCACTCAACAGCCAAGGAAAATGGCGCGCCATGATCAAGATGACGAAGGAGCCGAGAGTGATCTGAGGTATGCTTTTTTTCGAAAACAGCCTGAGCACGTCAAGGAAACTGTCCAATTTCCACTCACCAAGAAGCTACTATTAGAAGCGGGAGAGAAGGAAGAGTTCAAGTGCACGGTCCCAGCGCGCCCAGAGATGAAGCTTTCAAGGAAGCAAAAGCATGAAAAGCGTTTGGCCAGAACCCAGGAGGAACACAAGCAGCGATGCGAGCAAAAGAAGACCGCTACGGTTGGACACCCGGACATCATGTTCACCGTTGCAGAGGCCATTGCCGTGCTCGCCAGGTCAGGACCAACGTTCAAGCCCATCCCCTACGACATCCAAACCGGCGAACACCTGTCGTATCCAATTAAACGATCCTACCACCTCGGCGCTATGGGTCGGTACGGCGTCACCTAGCTCCACTATCGAACGTCTGGCCTCGACTCGAGAAACCGCGGACGACCTCTTGCAGAGACCTCCGGGCATAGCGGCGCATAGGAGCCCGCGCAAAACGGGCCTTGCGAAGGGCTTGATGACTGTTGGCCTGAATCTATACCCTCTCGACTTCGGCCTCACAGTCGGCATGACAGCAAATCGTGCAAGGTGCAATCTCAAAGTTCGAGCACATGAGGGTCGGTCAACCGGGCGAACGCATCCAGACATCGGTATCCGGCGTGGCAACGGGCTAGTGGCATCTGTACATTATCTGCCTGCTCCGCAACGAAGCTTTTCGAGCAACATGGGCATATGAGTGGTCTCGGCACATACGCACCAGAGGCGCATAGTGATGAGGATTACCTTGGCCACCCACGAAAGAATGCATAAAATGAATCTTAGTTCGCTCTCTGTGCACCTAGTCTGTGATGCTGTTTCTTAAATGCTTTTAATAGATATGAAAACTTAGTAATAAGGCATAGGGACTAGTCACTCGAGCACTTTCTCTAGTCTCACGGATGAAAAAGAATCGCCGAGAAGATGCCTATGTTAGATCTAGTTTTTGTATAAAGTATTGAGATTTGTTTAGTTCGTGTAGGCTTATTATGCGTACAAACGTGCTAAACGAGACTTGGCTTATAAAAAAGCTACGTGCGAGAGCGCTCTGCTGAAAACAGAGCCTTCCCGTAGGTTCAAAGGGCAGTACAGATTACAGGGAAGATGCTGTAATACAGAGGACGAGATGTTTTACCACGATGAGTGGGGCGGGTGAGATCTTTGCTGCGTTGTCTTTGAGGGTCCGCCCGTTTCCGCGTCGGGGGTGGCGCCACCGCAGGCGTTCTGCGACTCGTAGAGCTCGAGGTTCCAGCCGGTAGTGACGGCGGTGAGGGCGTTGAGCGCCCTATAGTCGCGCATTCATCCACGTCTTGGGTATCATGTATTACTGGGAGTTTTTTTGGATGAATCGAAGCGAATTAGTCAATTCATTTGTGTTTCTTGAACATCAAACTCTCCATGTTGCAAATGTGATATTTCTCCAAAACAACACAGAATTCCGGCACTTTCTTCACTCATGTCCAAAGGGCCTTCATATGATCCTGTGCTTTGTTTTTTTGATAATAATGATAGGTCAAGCATTGGATTTTCGGTTCTTGGGTTCTTTGTTCTTTGATAAGACGAAGTGAAACAGCCCAATTTCTTTAACACTGAGAGTATGGCTCTGGCTCT
>ML976179.1:10653-45998 GCA_010015635.1 Clathrospora elynae | reverse complement strand
GCCTTCTCGCACGACTCAACACGGCTGGGGTCGGCGTCCTACGACAGCACCGTCAAGATCTGGGATGCCAGCAGCGGCGCGTGCCTGCAGACGCTTGAGGGCCATAGCAGTGCTGTCAGCTCAGCTGATCTTGTCTCCATCCTTGCGTTGCTACACTCTGACAAAATTGTGGTAAAACCCCACCAACCTGTCCGTCAGGGAATAGCGATTAGCTTAGATAACATTTGGGTCTCTAATAATGCTCAAAAGCTGTTGTGGCTCCCAACAGAGTATCGACCAGGAATAGCAACTGTGTCAGGCAGATGTGTTGGTCTAGGTACCGGGTCTGGAAAGGTTTGGATATGTCGCTTTGAGTGATATTAATAGTCTGGTAAGCTTCACTTTTCTTCTTCTCTTTTATTTTTAATAAATCAGCACTTACAGAGGGCCGGAGGTGTACATGTATATATATTGTTGAGAATATGTGGGTTCAGTCCAGTTTGGTGGAAGGAAGGGCCGTGATACCTACTATGTGAGGTAGGCACGGCTGACTGAAACGTCCTGATGTAAAAGTCTGCGTGGCCTGAGCAACAAGACGGGTGCATAGTCAATACAACACGTTGCAGCCACCCCACCTTGTCCCTCCTCCGACTTGGTTATCTATGGTAGTCATACTACTAGAGGGACCTTGTTTCAATATATATGTCAATTCTTCGCCACATCGAACGTTCAAGAATTGCTACAGAAAGTAGTTTTCGTCACATTACTGTAGGCACAGCATAGCACATTACGCCATTCAGTAGATTTCACGCATCAGGTTCTCGCTGTTAGTGGGTTGTAGACGCTTCTAGAAAGCCGCTGGCATGCGCCACAGCTATTGTTAGCATTCTCCGTGATTAGTATAGCGTCGAATTTATTACAGTAGCATACAGGGATAACTGAGCACGCTACTGCAGGCTACTACGTGCCAAGAGCAGCTGAAGCTCTGTGCCCTGTTAAACAAGTTTTGGTCAATCTTGCGTCCGCGCAGAGAAACTGACGGACTGCACATTATTTATCTTGAATTGACCCTTAGAGCTTGTTATATTGATGTTTTTGTATTTTGGCTTCCCTTCTGCACCTCCGAGCGCTTACAAAAAGCGTGATCTTGTAAGTGAACAGGGGGTTACTTGTAGAGGGTTGGTAGACGCCATTAACAGAACAACCAACAGCACGTCCAGCACCGCGCTCTTCTTAGTCGGAGGCTAACATACTTGAAGAAAAACAGGTGCAGAACAATGTGCGTTAAGCTCAATATTGTGCAGTTGCGCTGGGCTAACGCCAAAGGTCCGGAGGGAAAAGTGTCCCGCCACATAGGGTTTCCCGCTACGCAAGCATGGACGTTAATGGGTTTCTGACCAGCGCTAATGGTTGGGTTTCTTTGTAGTACGCGTTGCTATCTTAGTGGTATAAGTTAGCAATAGGCTTAAGTTATCACACAATTTATATTCATATAGCAACTTGTGAATGTTGAAATTTGTTTCATTTTCCAGCAAATAGGATTTTCCGCCATGCAGGGACGGATGTTAGGAGGTGTTTATAAATAGCCCTAATACACAGCTAATACAAGCTTAAAGCCACTATCAATGTGTGCAAAGGAAGCAATCTGTTGAAAGTCAAAGTACTCCTTATTTACAGACTTGTCAACAATCAATTAAGTGGGGCTTGCAAGAGGAAGATTGATTTGATTGATTACCTATTCAGACCTAGTATTTGCCTAAATGAGCTTAAATACTACCTTGTTAGGTTAGCGCCTCCTCTCTGACGGGCAGATTGACTTCATTGTTGACAAGTCTGCTTATTTATCCCAGCACAGAGGGTGTCCCAGCACTCAGGGAGGGACGTTACATGGAAAGACTCGTGGTGATGTCCAACCACGCCCTGCACTTACGCCCTCTGCTCACGCCCTTGCTGCTGCCCCTTCCGCCACTCCGCTATACGCCCGCTGCCTCTGACCCCACTCTCTCAGCACCACCTCCAACCTTTGTGCCAGGAGCACCTGCCGGGTCCTGGGTACAAGAAAATTGACAGCGCAAAGAAGACGCCTAGGCATATTTGTCGGAGTGCCCGCGATTGTTGCGAGCGGACACGAGATTCAGTATACGCGGCTGTATAGAGAGGAATGGCAAGGGCTTATAGGGCTAGACGACAAGCACATGCCGCTGCGTCCTGCGTCTGACCTCTGGAACTTGTTGTCATCAGAGTGATTGTCCGCATTCCTATCCTCCTGAAAGCACTTTACCCACACATCCAGCCTTTTTGGGGGTCTGGGGTGGATAGAGTCGGCGCGGTGAAACTCAAGGAGCTTGAATGGGCTATTCTTCAAGTTTGATGCAGGGTACCACTTCCGATCGACCTCATATTGTGGTGGTGTAGGTAGGGCTCGACGCCCAAAGGCAAGATATGTGCTATTGTCCGTTGTGTTTCTATCTTGTTGTTGTCATCCGTTGGCATCCGAACACCCTTTGGCTAACACCCTCCGGCTAACGCCGGCGCACATGATGTCACTTCTACTCCACCACATGCCTCCCCCGCTTCAGAGCTTGGTCCCGTCAAGCTCTCGCCGTTACGCCCGTCCACCGCCTCCCTAAGACTCACCGACAACCAAAACAGAAACTTCAAACAACAAAAAAGAGCACCTTCCACGCGTACCCTTCAAACACTTCCTCACATTCACGACCTCTGACATCACTTCAGCGTCCTTCTCCGACTCCTATTACCCCAAAAAAAAGCCTCCCTCAATCTGCTCGTGATGTCGCAACCTCAATGTGCAAACGACTAGTCCCAATGCCTTACCGGGAGCAGTATCTCCACCGTCCAACAGGCGTCAACCACTGCAATGCCGCCTATCCCTCTCCAATATGCGATTGCAATAACAAACAGGCAGCAAGCAGCGATACCGCCTGATACTTGGAGCCTCGCCAACAACCTAGTACGACCGCCTTAAGCCTCAAGGTGGCGTCGCCTAGCTTTTCTCCTCCTGTCGCTGCCTCCTCTGGCCCAAGCCCTCCCAAGGGGCCTTCGAACAACAAGATGGACCACCTTTATCAGAGTTTCAAGAGCGGCCTGTTCTATAACTCTGTCCGCTTGAAACCGCTCGCTGTCGTCTTGCCTATGTCGTACTGCACCACCCCGGCAAACGTCCCGTGCGGCTGGCTGACCACCACATCTCCCAACCGCACGTCTGTCTCAGCGCTCGAGACACCCCCGCCGATGCGTTAAGTGCACCTGTCCACTCAAACCCGCTCGCTGTCGTCTTGCCAATGTCGTACTGCACCACCCCGGCGAACGTCCCGCGCGGCTGGCTGACCACCACATCTCCTAGCCGCACGTCTGTCTCAGCGCTCGGGACACCCCCGCGGATGCCCACAATCAGCGCGAACCGGATCTTCTTGAACGTCGCTTGCATCTGTGTTGCCACTGTCGCTGCCGGATTGCTGCCAATCCGCTGTTACGATCCAAAGCAACGGCAACACGTTGGCAACCCGGACGGGTGCAGCGATCCGATAGCAGGGCTATCAGCATCTCATCCGATCCAACGTCCAACGATTCCAACGCGTCCAACGGATTCCAACAAGTCTAACCGATCCAACGTCCAACGGTCATGAGATTCATGGGACGCTGGACAGAGGGCTATGGACGCGGGTATATAAACAGCACTGCGAGCCCTTATGGCTCGACGTGTTCAACTCATCAAGTGAAAGCAATACTACTGTTCTATCTTTGATACGCCTTGCAGAGAGCCCCTTCTACTGCATTCGCATCGTCCCTTCTCTTTGATCCGGTTCGCATCGTCTCTTTGATCCGGCTCGCATCGTCCCTTCGATCCGCTTTGCATCGTCCCTCCCCTTCGATACGCTTTGCAGAGAGCCCCTTCTACTGCATTCGCATTGTCTTTCCTCTTCGATACGCTTGACAGAAAGCCCCCTCTACTGTCTTTGTATCATCCCTCCGATCCTGATCCCGTTCATTCCAGAGAACCAACCTTGCATCCCCCAACTACGTACCATACATCTAGTCTTCCAGCTTCGGTCGTACCCTCTAGTCGGACGGACCCTCACAGTGAGCTTGAGGCTCAATCAACATTGATACGTAATTGTGTGCAGCAACACAGGAGCTTGTTGCCAGCCTCAATTACTGAGGTAATTGGCCAGCTCAAGAAAGGAGCAGAGGTAATCATGCTCTCAGCTGAGCTAATGCGCAATTGGATCACCAGCCTTGAGAGAGCCAACAAGGCAGCATCAGAGCGTAGGCAGCGCAAAAAGAAGTGGATACAGAAGCAGGGGACATTGACAAAGGGAGAGGGAGAGGATATACTTGCTCAAAAGGAGGCTGATCAGCAGATAGAGCGTAAACAGTGTCAAGGTAGAGAGCAATCAGGCCTTAGCCGCTGGGCTCTGGTGCGCTGCAAGAGGTGCAGAGAGACTGGGCACAACTCACGCACGTGCAAAAATGATACTTTAGATACTGCTTATTCTATTTTATTAAAATCTATATATCATCTCTTGACATGGTTAAGATGTACACCTGCGGAGGTGCAGAAAGTTGGCAGGGCTCGCAACTCGCTTGTAAAACACGTTATGTAGTTTGTATAATAAAGTTGCAATAAAGCGATTGGCGATCAAATCATTCAATTCGGCCATATACAACACGACATACCTTTACGACTGACAGGTGTACGTCTACAGCATACGACTCATCATCGCCTTCCACCCACTCTTCTCCACTTCGGCATCCTCTCCGCTCCCTACACTCACTCCCTCATCCACTACCCCCTGCTCATCGTAAACCTCATCCGGCAACACGGCCCTCTCGATAAATGTCTCCCTCGGCGGCGCTACGAAACTCAGTCCAACATAAACCAACGCTGTCCCAGTGAATCCTAACAACCAGCCAAACGTGTACGGTCGCGAGCCTACACCCACGTCAATGGACGCGTTGATCGAGTGGATGAACCCGGGAAGATTCGGCGCAACGCCGATTACAAAGGCGACAATGGCGCGCCAGTTGCAGCCACCAGTGTAGCAGTAGATACCGTGTCGTTGGTACAAGGCTAGGGTGTCGTATCTGCCCTTATGAATGAGCCAAAAGTCTAGCACCATAATCGCAGCAATCGGGCCCAGAAATACGGCGTAGGCAGCCATAAAGTTTAGGAAACTTCCTGCGCTGGCTAGGATCTTCCAGGGGACGAGGGCCCAGCAGAGGAGGGCGCATAGCAACTGGCCACGCCGGATGTTGATGTATTGCGGGAAGAGGGCAGTGAGGTCGTTTGCGGCGGAGAGCGAGTTTGCAGAGATATTTACGCCGAGGGCGGCGAGGGCGAAGCTGAAGGCTGCGAAGAAACGGCAGGCGCGGGAGGGCCAGTGCGCGATCAGGGCCATAGGGTCCCAGTTTAACTCGCCGTATTTGACGGCGCCGGCTGAGGTTGCTGCGACGCCGATGAAGGCAATGAAGGTGAAGACTATGGGTAGGAAGGGCACGTAGATGCACTGCCACTTTACGCTGACGCGGGAGTAGCGGGAGAAGTCGGACTGTGTGACCAAGTATTTCGTCAGCTCTCTCTCTTTCTTTCTCTCATCTGCTCATTATTCCTCGGTCACGGGGGTTGGCGGATCGGGCAACTGGAGACAGCTCACTTACCTGGTTAACAGACAAGGTAGCATAATTCCCAATCACACTCGTCAAGCTCGACAGAAAACCCCACGAATACGCACTCCCCGTCAACGTAGCCTTCTGATTCCACATCTCCCCCCCTCCCCCCGTACTCACGAACGCCCAGACCAAAATCGCAATCCACGCAATCGGCACAATCACACTCTTCGCCATGAACAACCAGCGCAGGTTATTCGGATGCATGCAAAGAAACGGCACACTCAGACACCAAAAGATGAAAAAGCTAATCATCGTATTCGTCGCAATGCCCTGTTCCTCGGGAATCCCGTTGTGCATGGTAAGAAAAGAGGGCCAGATGGCGCCAATCATGACGCGGACACTATTCGCGCCATTCATATTCTGGATGGCGAACCAGAAGACGGCGAGGATGGCGCGTGAAATGATGGCGATGTAGGAGCCCCAGAAACCCCATGAGGCGCGCGCGATGACGGGGAAGGGCACGTGGTGTAGGACGCCGATTGCGCCGTTGAGGGCGATGACGAAGGAGATTATGAAGAAGGCGAGGGCGACTATGCCGAGGGATTCGCGCCATGTTAGGCCTGAAATATTGTATTAGGATGGGGGTGTATGGTGTGGGAGAGTTTGGGGGGAGGCGTATATACCGATTGCAATGATGCTTGATGCGAATTGCCATGTTGCAGCACTTTGGCATTGTTAGAGCTGTTGCTGTGATTTGGAAATCTTGATATGCGTACTTGAATGCATCAGACACCCAGTACGAGATGAAGCTCGTCACACCCCATTTCCGAGCATGACGCGGGACGGGGTCGAGATCTTTGTTCGTCCTGTAACATATCAGCATATTCCTTCCCTTCCATGCCCTCTCCTAGCTCAAACTCACCATCGCGCATTCCCCTCGGCAAAGGCAGATTTCGTCTGCTCTACCCTAAGCGTAAAATGCGGCTTCTCAATAAACGGCATCCTGTCCCCTCACCACTCGTGCAAGTCACCACTCGTGCAAGCGAACGTCAAGAGTGGTCGAGAGCAAATATCGGAACCAAAGTCCTTGCTCACTAGGATCCGCGAGCCGGACGAACGCGCCTCTTTAACCCATCTGCATAAGCTAATGCACATCTCCGGGCAGAGGATATCGTTACGTCGATAACAGAGTGGCCCAAGTGCCGTAGGTGAGTGTGATAAGATAAGCTAAAATATGAGGGGTTGAATGGACCAGAACGAACGCTGCTGAACAAAGACCGTCATCAACCCCAACCACTCACACCACGAGCGCACAATTTCTAGCGACTAAGACTAGCCCCGGGGGCATCGAGACTCCGGGAAACGTGACATCTGAGGATATGGTATCCAGTTCCCGCAAGCTGTTATTCGACGCTTCCGTAGCTGCAGATAAGCACCCCGGTCCCTAGGGATGAAAGCGAACATGGCGCTTCGGTTAGACTTCCCCAGGTGTCGCGTTTTTCCCCACGCGAACCTTAACTTGTATCCGCAGATACACATTAACCCGGGAGACGGCCGATGTTGATAGCCATGGACTTGGGACGGATGACAGCACTTGCCTGCAGCGCGTAGGCCCGACGTGGTTGCGAAGGAAAAAGACAGCAGAAACATGGCGTGCACTGGCATCAGGTAGGGTAGAGCTACTGCATCTATGGTTCTAGGCCATTAACCAAATCAGCTTGCAGAAGTCATGTTTGTACGGCATTATTAGTGTTCACATCGGTACATTCAAGGCCAGTGAGCTGTTTGTCTTCCCACAAGGATGGTGTAGAGTAGCCTGTGTCTTGGGAGCGTTCCGCAAATGACAGTATGTAAACCTCACGATATTAACAGGGAGCACATGCAGCGATATGAATATGTCGATGCATGAAACCATTGTAATACATTGTCATGATCAAACCCGCTATTTATACATACGCCAACGTGTGATCGTCTCGAATAGTGGCGTTCACACCCAAATGCACCTCACCACCGGCTACCGACGACCCAGTAACAACGAGCTCGCCAGCGGACTGCTCGTCATTAGTCTTGTGATGTGCATTATCCTTCAGCTTGATCTCCAGACAGCTGAGAGGTGGACCGAAATGACTGTGCTTATTCGTGGGCATGTCTCCCCTCCTATAGTCGTATATGTTCGTCTGCGCGACTGCTCCGGCGACCTTGGCCGTTGTCAAGGCGTAGACAACGCGTGCTTTGGTGTATATACGGAGGTCGGAGAGGTCTTCTGAGCTTAGTGGTGGCGTGTTCAGGCCGAGTCGCTCGGAGACGAACACAAGGCGCAGCTTTCCTGGTATGGTGCCAACGGTGGCCCGCGTAGGTGCATTGAGCTTGGTAAGGAAGGTATCGGTGGGCATACGGCCAGCGGTCAACATGCGAGTCTCAAGGTAGTGGGCCAACTTCTGCAGGCCGCCTGTTATAGAGGTATTGGTGGTGCTGTGTAGCTTCGCAGCGGTTTCAGCAGATATGACGGTCACAGTAGGGGCAATAGATCGAGTGGCCAGAGTGAGATCCACGCCTGGGCCAGCCACGGAGTTGATGATGACAGTCGCATGCGAGAACAAGGCAGCTAACGTCAAGCATAAGCTGTACGAGTGCGTGAAAGCATCCGCAGGGAGAAACGTGTCCGAAGCACTGAGCCGATGTACTGCGGGCAAGGAGGTGATGAGTGAACCCACGGCGGCAGTCAGGTTCTAGTACGATCAGCAAAGCAATTTCTTGAGATCTGGTGTATGCCTACCTGTTGCGTGAACTCGACGATTTCCGCCGCCTTGCCTACGGCCTCTTGCCAGAGGAATACGACACCTGGAGGTTTGTCGGCAGTCGAGGATAACGTCGCAACGCCATTCTTCTGTTCCTGTACGAGCTCATGCCAGACGGCAACATCGAGTTTGCCTCCGATACCTTCAGGCACCTCACTCCAGTCCATGTGCCTGCTGGTCTTCTCTACAGTCCAAATGATGGATCGAAGGGCAGATGCGCCGCGGCTAACGTCAGCAAGTGGGACAGAGCCAGCTTCGGCAATCAAGGCATCAGCTCCTGTCTGGACGAGGAGTTCGACTAAAGTCTGGTGCGGCTGGTTGTATGGGATTAAGATGGGCGTGAAATCGTAGAAGGCGCCCGCGAATAGTGCGCCCAAAAATTCGAGGCTGTTGGGCAGATATACAGCCACTCTCTTTGCACCACGTTCTTGCAGATGCTTTCCAACAACGGCAATCTCTTTCGTGACGTCCTCAATCTTGTGCTCGGTGACGCCTTCTTTCCCGAAGACGGTCATGATTTTTGCAGTGCCGTTTGAGCTCGCGCCCTTCTCGAGGGGTATTTCGCCTGTCACGCGAAGCCAGATGTCACGAAGGTCGCCATCCTTGCCGGCAGAGTACATGGGAGCGCCCGCAGGCTTGACAGCGAGGCCGGTGCGAAGAGGGTCTATATGTGATTAGTTCATATTCAGCAAACATGTAGTGACGTCGGCATACAGCCATGAGGCGTCTCGGGAGATCTGTAGACGGCAGACTCTCCCGACTGCCTCACGTACGAGGCCTGCGCCTGTCTTGCGAGCAGCAGCGGGTGTGTGTCAGCATCGGCGTTGTCGTAGATGGCCCAGCCAAGGAATCCGACGATACTGAATGCGATGAGGGTGGTGTACGTGTTCCAGCCAGCCAAAATATCGGAAATGGAACTATCCAGCTGTTCGAGGAGTCCCGCCATGATGGAAGTTACATGGAGTGTAGGTAGAGGAGTGAAGGGGAAGATGCAGGATGACGGCGGGGTGATTGTTTAGCTCAGGGACCCCTGTCACGGCTAGACCCGACCCCCGATCGCGCCTGCCAAAACATGGTTGCTATAAGACCAACTCGATAACATTCACTTTCACACTCCCGCGCACGAGCATGATGCGCTTCTAGCTAGTGCTTTCCTTTGCGATTACTAACCACCGACTCAACCACTCTCGACATCAATCATCGCAAACAAACAATCAACTCGGACAGCGACAATTCCATTCACCATGTCGGTCGCAAAATACACGCAACCTGCCACACCGCAAACGCCGGCGACACCGGCCGCGCAGACCGAACAGCCATGCACACCGAACGGCTCTTGGAGGCACCCCAAGTTTGACGAGATTGCCAAGCGCCAGTACGCTGCCACCTTCGACGAGCGCAATGTAAGGGCCATTGTCCTCAACGCCGGCTTCTTGTTTCTGTCAACATACGGCAACGCTATCACCCACAAGGTGAAGCTACTGGAATACGCTGCGTACGTCTACTTCTCCCAGATACATGTAATCTGTAACTCACATGGCCAGTACTCCCATAAACGCTCTCCTCAAGGCTGTCCCTTACAGCGCATGGGCCGTATACCTCGTTCGCCTTGCCTTCGTCCTAAACATCGGCATCGCCTTCTACCCCCTCATCCGCCGCTACTGCTACCCTGATGATATCCGCGACATAGACCTCACGCCCTCGCAACGCGCGGCAATGGGCCTGAAAGCCGATGTCCACGCGCCCCAGGACACAGGCTCACCCAACTTCGTGACACCACCGCGCTTTCAACGCTCCACACCGCGCAGCAGCAGCTTCAGCAATTTCGAGCACGGCTCGCAGTCGCCCATGTATGGCAGTCCGCGCGCAAGCCTCGCAATGTCGACGTCCAACTCGCCCTTCTCGCCGAACCACACGGCGAGTCCGCTATTCCAGCAGGCGCTTGGTGCATCGGCGACAAAGCGGTTGAGCTATGGCGGGAGCCCGATGAGCAGCAGCTTGTTTGGCGATAGCTCGAGCAGTATGACGCCTGGTACGCCTACACCGTCGACGGGCAAGGCGAGCGTGGGGCTGAACAACAAGTGGTTGTACGAGAAGCGGCGGGACAGCCCGAAGAGCAGCATCTTCATGTGAGAAGATACGGGAAGAGTCACTGCTTTATACCCTGATATATCTCGCAGGCGTACTGGCGTCGTTTGGTTTCTGATTAGCACGGTAGAGCACAGACTATGCGCTCGTGTCGTGTACGATATGTTAATACAAAGAGTGGAAATCCTTCATGACCCTGCAAAGAACGCCATCAATGCGATCGTACAAAGCCTCCAAGAACCTTTGCCTGCTTCACGTACGATCCCCCAAGTTCCCTCCCCAGAACGTCAAACGACTCATGAAAACCGATCCCCCTTCCGACTCCGATACGCATCACTAGCCTCGTATTTGCTCTTCTCCCCCACCGCCTGCCTCTCATTCTCTGGTGCATGTCGCGTCGGAGCCGGGTCTTGGTATGCTTCCCCACTCGGACTCCCTCCTCCTTCATCCCTGCCCCCATCCCCTCTACCACCTCCGGGCTTAGCAACCGGATTCAGCGGCGTAGTAGTCGATGGTGAAGTGGAGAGGCCGTGTTCTAGTTCGTATAGCCTAATGCGCTTCTGGCGGTCGATTTCGGCTTTTGCAGCCCGGTCGGCGTTTATGCCGCGTTTGGCGAAGACGTAGGCGCCGCCGCCGGCTACGATTAGGGTTGCCCAACCGTAACTGTAAGATGAGGATGTTAATGCGAGGGTATAGAGGTGGTTGGGTATTCTTGGGAAGCATGCGGGGGGTTTATGGGTCGTGGGGCAGGGTGGGCGCCGAGTAGGGGAGAGCTGGTGGTGAAGTGGGAGTGTGAGGTAACGTACTATACTGATTTGACCTAGAGAGCTGTTAGTTACTTGTATTACATTGGGTGGGGCGAAGAGCTTACTGTGTTCATCTTGTGGTAGTCAAGGGGTGGGTTGACGTGTCGAAGAGCTTCGTCGTGGGTTCCGATTGCTTTGAAGTTTTTGGCCAGTGATGAAAGTGGTCTGATGTTGTAGGGCTGAGAGACCTCCTCGGAGATGGTTCGGCGATTAAACCTTGGCTCCGTCTGCCACTCGTTTCGTCGCACCCGCCACCATCGAAATGGAGTGCGTCGTCAACCATCTACTCCACAAGCATGATGAGTAGTTCTCTGAACCAGAAGCGACGGACGAAGTAGACTATCAAATCATGTTTGTATTTTTTAACGCTTTAACCAGTACTCAACGCCTCGAAGTATCTAAAAAAAACAAAAAATCCAAGAATGCAAACACTAATCAATGGACGCGGCCAGTACTACACGACAACCCATAGCTCCGCAACACAGCCTTTTATATCGAAGTGCCTGTGTCTACTTCCACTCGTTCGTAACCGTATACGTCTTCTTGGGTGGAGCATCTCTCTTCTTTCCGTTGGACCTGACCTCCTGCCTCTCCAGGTCAAAGCAATCCTCAGTAAGAGCTGCATTACACAACGGCCACAACTGTGCTCGTTCCATATCACAGAATAGCCCCTCATCCATAGACACAAAGTCTGCCCCCAGCGACATGTCGTCGTCGCAGAGCTCTTTTGCGCTATGTCCCTTCATGTGGCTCACAGTCAGGTGTCCCGGATCCAGGTTCTTCACACCCCTGGCCTTCATCTTGCGGCGGCCGTGAAGGTCTCTCGACTGTCTCTTCCGAAGCTTGCGGACATCCAGGTTCGTGCCATCGGCATATGCGCGTGTAGTGCGGTCTTTGCCCTGATCAGGATTGACCAAGGCTCCCGCTGTGGAATTCATCGGGTCCGCACTCTCTTCCCGCATGTATTCCAGTGGGGGATCGAAGAACCGGACGATGTCGTCGGGCCGAATATCCGAATGGAACGTCATTCGCGCTGTATTCTCGCACAGCCGGCCTTGGTCTTCGTTGTATTGTCGCAGTAGACCGCTTTCGCCGCTGAAGTCGCGAATGTGCAAGCTCATCCCCTGGGCAATAATGCCATTGGTGTGATCTTTATCGAGCCACACGCACCGGATTGGTTGATTGGAACCCCCAAATGTGTACTTGCTGTTGTACCATTGCGCTCCGCACGTGTAGCCGATGTCGCCAGTCCAGGTCCACTGCTTGCCGTTGCTAGTAGCCACAACGAGAGCGAGGCAGATGGCGTCGTTTTCCTGCATCACTATGGAGATATATTCTGGGTCTGCAGGCTTACCGCCGTTCTGGTTGTTGTCTAGTGTGAGTCCGATGGTGCTTTTCTCGTCGATGTGGCCGTTGGCGTCGCCTTTGTACTGTGATACTCTGATTCCGTTTCCATCCCAAACCGCCACGTGAGGCATGCTGCCTCCAGCGTTTGCGTCGTCGCCTACCCCAAGACTAATTTGAACTTGCTTGGCAGGATCGTGGGGCTTCTCGAGAAAAGCCAGGGGGAGGATGGTGGCAATAAGAGTTGCGACGTTGATGAATGCGTTGGCCATTGCAATGTACTTTCTTTCCCGTGTGACTCTTGAAGAAGAACGCGCAAGAAACTGCAAAGATAGAGTTGAAGGTGGTTGAGAAGACTAATGATGTGAGTGTTGACTTGATGAGCTGGAGAAAGAATCTATGGACATTTGTTCCCTTTTATATACTTGCATCACCCCAGATCTACCAAGTGTATCAACTGGCATTGGCTCGAACAGTTTTCCTCTGTCGCCGTCTTGCAATGTCTGCCTTGAACTTCTCCTTGATTCTATAAGAGGCTTTACAGTACAGTCATTACCAAACACTAATAATGCTGGCCTATGGTATCTTTCCAGAGGTAAAGATACCCACCGCTGGTATCTTTACATAGAACCTAACAAGGAGAAGTAAGATTTTCATCGTATTTCTATTTTTGGTTGTTTCACAATGGTTAGCGCTTATGGGCTTACATCACGGAGACAAATATTCCTTGGCCTCCTTAACCTCATGTCGCTACACTGTGTCCCCGATAGTCGAACAACAGGTAATTTTTGGCGGCAAGATTTTGGCGTATGTTCGAATTCTAGTAGAAACTACCCAGTACACCGTGAGCAACCACTCTAAACGATTAGCGGTGACTCCTCTCATAGAGAGCACGCACTTAGTCCTTCTCAAATTGTAGTAGTATTATGTGGACCCCAATTGCCAATCTTAATATCAACAGTGCGTGTTGAGTAGATTCCGCCTCGCAGGAGCAGGCTGCACCAATTTGAAACGAAGCAAACTACAGCAGAGTGTGGTCAGCTTCGTGCTTGTTTGCCGTGCATGTTCATCCTCCATTCTATATTCATTTTAGCACAGTAAAGGCCCACAAAAGGTACATTCTGCCTTGCCGAAGTACACAATGCCTCTTCCTTCAGGTTGAGACATGCAAACGTTGAAACGTGGTAGTCAGCATGCCGCTAATGCTTTGATGAATTCGACACATACACCCGCGGCTGGTACTGGCGACTGTGGTATTTAAGCTCGAAGTCTGCGTGACAATTCTAGTGTCTCAATACTCACCGAAGCTTCTCCATCGACCATTGACTACATATCATCAAGACCCTTCAGCAGCCCCAACTCTTTTCGAAGCAGTCAGTCCGTTGGTTCCTTCATCGACATTTCAAAGATGCGCCTGACCGTACTCAACTCCCTTATCTGGGCTACTGCGGTTGCCCTTCCACTCTCAGCATCGGCTGTGCCATGTAAGTCATCGTCGAAATTGCGCCGGATCAGAGCTGATAAGTCTTCAGGCCAAGATGGCAAATGCTCGATTTCGCTGGGGCGCCGGACGGCGGCGCCTATAGTCATACCGATACCCAAGCCTATCATTCCTATCCCGCACCCGGTCGTTCCAATCCCTATCCCTATTCCACACCCGGTAATCCCAACTCTTCCCCATCCAGGTGTTCCTGAACCCCTACCAAAGCCTCAGCCGGAGCCAGTGCCTCAGCCAGAACCAGTGCCTCAGCCGGAGCCACTGCCACCGAAGCCGGCGCCGGAACCAAAGCCAGAACCTGCTCCTGCACCCGTGTGCAAGAGAGCAGGAGGTTGTAGCCCAATCACGGACATTGATCAAGAGACTTTGCGGAAGAAAGGCCAGGACTCACAAAAGGACCTTGACGACACTCTAGTAGCCAACCCACCTCCAGCAGATAAGCAAGTAGATCCAGTCACCCTGCATTACGACAACGCAAGGTCTGAGGGAGAACCCTTCTTCGACGAGCCTGAATTCTTCAACTCGATCCCAAACGGACCGCAGTACAGCGATGAGGGATGGGTCGAAAACAGAATTACGATGAAAAATGCTCCGGCTGAAGAACCCGGACTCCCACCTCCTGCAGTTCTCGACACATACAGCAATCCGGAAATGAAGACAATGGTGATTGCGGATAGCAAGAACGCAGAAATAGACTCGATACGTGCACTGAGATGGAGCGACATGGCCATGGACCACTGGAGGTCTGTGGCCGGCGCCAACGTCGGCGACCTGAAGATGATGATTCGGGGTAATATCAAAACGGAGAGGAAAACTAGCCCCTTGGACACGATGAGCACCATTGATCTGGTAGTTACGAGAGTGACCGCCAACGGCGGCGACGCGACCGCAATGCAGACTTTCCGGCGCAAGAGCGAGGGCGATGAACTTGCAAACTACCAACTCATCGCTGGAACACCGCACGGAGATCGCGTCCTCAAGATGCTCAAGGATTTCCATGGCGAGCTTGGCAATCTGAATGTCGAAGCTTTCCACGTGTTCAGGCCAGGAACGGTCAACGGTCCAGGGGATAGCACCGAGTATCTTATTGTCATTGAGTTTGGTCGCTAGGTGGGTTTTGCGAAAATTGGAGAGCATGTACAGGTTGACTGCGTTGAGGTCGGCTTGTGGGCCGTGTTCGGGTGGGGCGGCCGTGGGATGGTAGTGGAATTTTGGGACCGATCGCTAGTGTTGTAGCTGGATCATAGCACTGCCACTCGCTAAGCGCTTCACTAGATCTGTATTTAGTTAAATAAAATTGGCACCGCAAAGCATCGCGTAAGAACGTCCATTTTAGTGTATGAGGCTTCCAGTGCGGGGGCGAAGGCAGCGCGAAGGCCCTTGCTGAAATCCGTGGACAGGGCTGAGCCTGGCGGTTCTTACATGACGCAACACCAAAAGGAAGTCCTTATGACAGCGTGAGCGCAACAGCCTGGATTCGTAGTTCCCCATTACCTCAGAGTTTTATCTCTTCTGCATGACATATTATATGGATCCCTCAACGAACACGGCGAGTCTGTCAGACCTCCCTTTAGAGCTCTTCCAGCGCATCATCCACGAGGCGATACTCACTCGCGGCATTGTCCGTGGACTAAGACTTCGGCTTGTTAGCCGTGCGTATACTTCTACTCATCACTTCCTTAAGACCTTCACTCACCTTTTCAAGGCTTATTTTCGAAGCAAGTACCGTATGTGCTCTTCCTGAAGAGCATGCTGGACGCGGAGTTATCGCAGGACTGGAAAGCGCGGTCGATAACGGCTTCCTATCTCGAGCATCGCGTCAACACAGAGCCGAGCCACGGCAATCCTGTACTTGTATGCATTCGCCAAGTCGCAGAACGATTGACATCTGAACCACAAGTTGCACGCCGCTATATAGCATCCTTGTGTGCCCTGGCGGCAGGGAACATGAGATATATCTTCGCATCGACGCAACCACCGTGGAAAGCGATCAGTCAAGAGGAGTTCGAGAAACACGTTCATGTTGCTGCCGTCTATATGGACCACGTCTCTGATGTTAGGAAGTGGGGTGCCCCGAAGGCAATGTCTCCAATCTTTGGGTCGTGCCTTGTTAGTTTGGCTGCTAAGTACGGGTCAAAAGAGATGGTTGAACTGTACCTCAGAGGTGCTTACATTGCGAATCGCTCTCTAGCGCTTCCGCATGCTGCAATACACGGCAGAGCAGACATGGTCCGCTTCATTTTCGATTATCGCACTGAAACAGCACCCTGGCGGTTCGACGACAGCTTGCGTATCAAGTATGAACTGAAAGCGTTGCGGTTTGCACTAAAAACTCCAAGTCCTGAAGTCTGGGACTACATCACACAGTTGCATCAAGAATATGGCTTACCCTTGGGCGCAAAGAGCCGAATGATGGTTCTCCAAAAAAGTGCCGAGGAGGGTTGGACTGCTATGTTTCAGCATCTTCTACAGCAAGGGGTGAACCCTGAAGTTGCTCTATCCGACTACAAACACAGCCCAATCTTCAATGCGGCACAGAGAGGCCATATCGACATTGTCCAAGCACTGCTCGACTGGGGTGTAAAGATTCCGCATGCTACGATGAGAGCTGCAGCATCGAAAGGCCATTTTTTTACCGTACAGCTACTACTCGTTCACAATGCTGATACCACTGGAGCTCTCGTCGACGCGGCTAAAGGTGGTTATGGAGATATTGTTGAGCTACTACTCGGGCACGGCGCCGATGCCAACGAAGTCGGCGATGAGCTGCCTGCAATAGCCTACGCAATTCTTGCAGAGCATACGCGCATGTTGTCCTGTCTGCGTGAGCATGGAGCTCGTCTACCTCAAGGGTCGATGGTGGAGGAATGCGTGAAAAGAGCAAAGTCGCAAGGAGTCGAGTCCATGCTTGCTCTGCTAGAAACACAAGAGTCATGAGCATCTATGAAGGATATGAACAGCGACTCAAACACAATCTTCTTTGTAGAACCTAGGCGGCCCAGAACGATCAGGCGCGACATTTTGCCTGGGCGGGCCGCCCAACAGGCATGTAACGGGGAAGACCCACCTTTCCGGGCGCTTGTCGCAAACACCAGATTGCCCGAGGCTATCAACCTCAGGAGGAGATGGCCCGCTATTTGTTTTATCCTTCCAAAGGGCCTCGATGCCGGCATTTCGTGGGGACGTACGATATCGGCCATCCACAGCCGTCATGTTTCGTAGCGGCGTGCTACGCTTCGATTCGAAACCTGAGGTCACGGTCGTCGAAACCTCACTTGCCTCATCGTTAGCGCCAACCACAACAACGAGCCCATGACAAAGGTTGACATTGCGCCAAGCACGGAGAACATGGGCTAATATGGATTTCTTCATGTTTGAACTGGGTGGAGACGCCACACCATAGCGATTGCATGTCACTGACACGCTTGGCAAACCCATCACAAAGCATCCACAAGCACTCGGCAAGTGTTGCTTGTACAGCTAACGGGAACGCTTTGACTTCACCAGGCCCCTCGTCAATGGTCGACAGAGGCGCCTAGGCCAGCATGCGCATGCTTACAGTTATCACCGAGATTGTGGGTCGTCTCAATGCAGTGGGCACCGCCATGGGTGATGAGAGGAAAGGATTGCCGAGTGCAGCTCCGTTCTGTACCTCCTTCTGGTATATAGGTCGGCCATCAGGTCCTTGGGTTAATCCATCTCCATCATCAATCATCGTCTAATACAGCGCAGCTTGAAGCTTGTCGATTTTTTCCATTCTCTTCTATACATTCTTTTCAATTCTCAGCGCTGCGCGTTAATCTTTATCTCATCTTCAATCATCATGCACTTCCAAGCTACCACCGTTGCGCTCGCCGCTCTCTTCACCACTGTGCACTCGCACGCAGCTATCCTTGCAGCTGTTGGAGACAAGGGCACCAGCCAAGGCTTCCTGGGTAAGATACCTCTACAATCATCTTGGTTATACCTCCTACTAACTATTCACTGCAGTTAATCCCGAAATTGCCCGCAACTGCACCACCATCTCCCCCTGCCAACAGGATGCTACGATCATCCGCGACTCGGAGATCAGCCAGAACATCGTGAACGCATGCGGAAGGACTGAGCTCACCGGTAACATTGACATCGGCGAGCAGACCGAGAACGAATTGGCAGCTGGCCGCATGACTCAGGTATCGTCAGGTTCTATGCTGGCCGTCACCATTCATCAGGTCAACGCCGACGGTGCCGGTCCCTTCGAATGCGACATGGACGAGACTAGCAATGCTGTGACCACCTTCACCCCGTTGAAGGTCGCCAACAACGTCCCCGGTTCCTTCGGCCTCTCGCAAGAGAAGGAAAAGGACTTTGTCATCAACGTCCAGATGCCCGACAAGTTCAACTGCATTGGTGCTTCTACCGGAAACATCTGCACAGTGCGCTGCCGTAACAACGCCGTCGCCGGTCCCTTTGGAGGCTGCGTCGCCGTCCAGCAGACTGACGGAACAGGCCGTGGCAATGACAAGGCCGCTTCTTGTAAGTAGTTTTTCGTTCGTTTCTTACTGTTTACCCCTTCATTACTAGCACCTCTCATGTATCCATACTCACTTTTCCCCTAGCCGTCAAGACCGCCCAGACACTTCAGGGCATTTCTGCTCAGATCTTGCAAAACGTCAAGGATCTGCCTGTTGCTATTGCGGCGAACCAGGCGGCTGGTGCTGCTGGTGGCAACGCAGGTGCAAGTGCTATCTCCGGTGCGTTTTGACTTCTCGTTTTCTCCATCATTTGACTTTGTTGTCTGTATAAAATCTAACGATCGAAATAGCTCTGGTTACTGCTACTGTCGACCCCAACGCCAAGGCCACCCAGACTGCTGCTGCTGGCAATGGTAACGGAAACCAGAACGGAAACCAGAACGGCAAGGGCAAGGGCAAGGGCAATGGAAACAACGCTGGACAGGGTGCTGGTCAGAAAGCTGGACAGGGTGCGGGTCAAAACGCTGGTCAGAACGCCGGCAACGCCAACCAGAAGGGTGCGGGACGCGGTGGCAACAGGAACAAGCGCTTTGCCTTCTTCGCCTAAGTGCTTCCCCAAAAAGCTCCAGGAGACTTAAAAGCCATATTGGTTCTGAATAAGTCGCTCGCGCAAGGACGATGGCGTAGTGGAAGTGCTTTGGCGGTGTAGACGGGTTGTCGTAGATGATATGAAATGAGATAACTTTTACAAGGCTGGTCCGTCACCCATCTCCAGAGGCACAGTGCTGCTCATTGTCAAGCGAAGACTCTTCGGAGAAATATGTTTCTTGGCTCCGTGTCAGACTCTTGACGGTGCATACATTGATCCTGGTAGGCTCCGACTTCGGGTCCCTGCTTGGTCTTTATTGTTGGTGGTCTGGAGCGTTTAGGTATTGTCGTGCTTTTCACCGCCTGGGGAGCGAATGAAAAATCAATGTAGCTTCGGGCGCTGAAACCGCTGCAGAAGGGAACTGGTTCGCGAACGCATTGTATTTTTACTAAAGCCGTCGTCGAAAACGTACCCGCATTTGAAAGATGGCAAGCAAGCATGGGAATCTTGAGCTTGTGGGCTTTAGGTCATTTTTTTGAGAGACTGTACGCGCGATGCTGAAGATCTTCAGCTGTTTCGATGGCCGGCTCTTGCTGGCAGCCTCCAACCCTTCTCGCTCTATTTCGATCACACCAAACGCGTTTGTGTGTACGGCATATCTCATGTAATCTGCTATCAACTTGTGAGATGGGGAGACAAGCTGAGGAACTGACTATTGTGGTAGATAAGACACGTTCCGCCCTCCTTAGCTATATTATCTAGTTAGCAAGTGGAATGGTTGTAGCAAACCCTCTCAACTATCCAAGGTTACACCCACGTCCATCACCTCGACTTAGGTACTCGTATCCATCGCCTCCACCTCCCTCTCTCTCTTCCCTCCAACCCCCAACCTCTCATCTAACCCCCTAATCATCCTCTTCCTAACCCCATGCCCCGGCCACCCCTCCGCAGGCACTTGGGCCCCCTTTCCCCCCCTCAATAGTCTTGGGACCGGGATATTCCTCCCAGACCCCGGATCAACAGCCCCATACAGCAAAAAATCTAGATACAACCCCTGAATATGCAACCCCCTTCTTCCCCCCTCCAAAACCACCATATCAACCGCTGTCTCCATCCTTGCTCCCTCGGCATTCCACTCCTCTTTACAAAGAATACCCCATTCATTATCCGGAACCCCATTGTCAATCTCATCGTCCAGCCAGGGATGCGTCTCGGTATCCAGATCGTCCGTCGGGTACGTGCGCACCACCAAATCTGTCGTATTATCGTAATCCAACGTCACCATGCCCGCCAGAACCTTCCACAGCATACTCAAGCTCTTCTGCGACAGGAGAAGATGAGCGAGCCCTGCGGCCCCATTCCCGAGCACCGGATCTCCAAAGCGCATATCCAGTTTCAGCAGCACCAGCTGGACCAGCGCGATATCCCCATTTGACCAAATTCGCGCGTCGCGCAGGAAGGAGTGGCGGAGCGGCGTAGTACGCATTTCCATTAGGCACCAAAACTTCATCAACGCGGCTGGGCTACTACGAGGGACGCGGTGCCCTTCTATCCCTAGTAGCGTTAGTATACGTCGAACTACTTTTTCTCGCCATAGTATCATGCCGATCCAGCGGAAACCGGGGACGTCGCGTGCAAGCCACGAGCGACCGTCCATGGGGCGCAGCATGGGGTCTGAAATACACAGCTCCGGGTAGAGGACCCAGCTGAATATGTAGCCCGCGAGCGGGGCGTGGTAGCGCGCGTAGTCGTGCATGAGGCTCACACTGTACTTGTTCAATCTATAGTGAAATTCTTTGTCGATGGCGTAGAGGTCGATGATTGTAGGGTAAGGGAGGCGGAGCGCGAATTGGAAGAAGAGGTTTGGGTGGCGGAGGAGAGATTTATAGATGTTGAGGGGTGGCTTTGGCGCGACACCGGCAGCCGTGGATGGGTTGGGAGAAGCAGCGGGGGTGAAAGGAATGTCCGGGCCCCAGACTTCGGCAGCGACGTTGCGGCGGCGGTGCTGGTGCCTGCGGAGGATGCGCGGTGCGGTGTCGGCATCGGGCGAGGTGTCTTGAGGTGTCGTGGTTGGGGAGACGTCTTCTGCAGTACGCTTGTTTTTGCCTTTTGCGCCAGGTGAGTCGACGTCCATAGGGCTTGGTGGAGGTTGCATATTAGCGGTAGGAAACAAGCCCAACCGTAGGTGCTGTTGCCTAGGACAAGCCGTGTAGAAGATTGCGCACTCGGAGAGGCAATATTTTCGGTAGCTGTGTCTTTGTCTATTCTCCCTTGACTTGATGGCAGATTTGAGGTTGCAGGTGTGGAGATACGTGGTGGCGGTGAGAAGTATTTGGAAAATCAAGATGGGCAGCTATTATGCAAACGAACATTCTAGGTTCCTCTAGTAACTAATCCGTAATTACGTCAGATATGAAACAAGTGAAAGTGAAGGCGGAAAATAGCAGACTCAGCGACCGGGTAGCCTAGACATGATGAGCAGATGGGTTTGGAAATGAACGGTGAGTAGTCGTCCGAGACGCAACTACAGCTCGATTGCACCAGACGTAACAGATGGTGGAAGAACTGGCTGATCGATCGACAATGCTTCAGAGGAAAGGGCATTGCGGTTTCGCAGACGGTTTGAAAGAGATACCTAACCCTACTCATACCGCGTACTCACCATAACCAACGCTTCCATATTTACAGCTCTCAAGAGGTGGTATATCTCGATCACGCAAGCCAGATAGAGCCTGGAAGCCCTCGCAGCCTTTCCAACATCCGAACGCAATGTTCACTGCCCGTAGAACCACTGTCTCAATCCAGCTCCTCAACCACAGGATGTCCACCCTCCACAGCATCCTCCATCTCATCGTCATCCTCCTCGTCTGTCTCCTCCCCCTCATCTGTCTCCTCCCCAAAGACCTCTATATAGAGTTCGCCGTCATGTTCATAGACATGCACTCCTTCCTCACCCTCGAAAGCGTCGTCATCGAGCTCAAGATCCAACGCCATGTCTTCATCCTCATCCAGATCGTCGACCAAAAAGTCATCCTCATCGTCGTGTTCTTGCTCATCGTCGTCGCTGTCATCACCAAAAGGGTCCATGTAAGATTGCATAGCATGCCTCGGCCGTACGAATCCATGTCTCAGGATAGCAAGCGCACGACGTGTCTCGCCTTTGATGCGACGGACATCTCGATCACCCAATTGTTCAGTTTCCGGGGCTTCTTTGCCTGCGGCCGTGGCTGCGGCTGCCTTTTCGTCGGCGACATCGCGAGCACGTTGCAGGGCTTGAAAAGTACTGAAGTCGTGACGTGCGTCCGAAAGTGCAGAGCTCATGAAATCTTCCGTTTCGGAAGTGTTGGCTTCGGGGCCGATATCTTCAACTTCGTCATTGAAAACGTGTCTGTGGAAGCCGACGGTACTTGCGTCGTAGATACACTGTACTATCGGGACAGATTCATCGTGGAGGTATGGCGGGATGAGACCAGGGCTCATGTGCAGCTCGATGAGCATTTTCACGTTGACACCGGCTTTCGATAGCTTGTATGCCTTCGCGTGGCGATTGCGGAGGCGCTCAGCTTCGCAGATATAATCGGCATGCGACAGCTCGAGGCCGATGAAAGACGACTGCAGCAACTCAAGTGTTTCAAGGGACGGCAAGGCGGCGTAGTGATCAAATTCGGGAGGCTGGTCCCACATGTCGATTGGGACATCCCAATGCCGGCGGACGCGCAGCGTCTCCAGATTAGGCGGGGCTAGGTCGTGGTTCATCACAACGGCCTTGTGTAGAAAAGAGTTTGTATCACACTCCAGATATTTGAGAGAGTAGAAAGAACGCATGCCCTCGCCGGATGGGCGGATGTTACGCAGAACATGCGGGCTGGCCTCTGTGCGCCAGCCAGGATCGAGGTGTGTGAGGCTTTCAAGCGAGTGCGCAACAGCTGAGAGGGCTTTCAACGACAAGCCTGCTTTTCTTGAAAGTATAGGCTTTATCCGTCGGGATTGGTTGACGTTGAAGACGTTTTCACCGAGAGTGAGCGTCTTCAGTTTGGCTGGTGTGCGCAGGATGCTGAGCAAGCTCTTTGGCTCAAGCTCGCACTCGTCGAAGAAAAGGGACGTCAGGGGCGTCTTCCTGATGTGCGACTCGAGTTCGGGGATTTCGGCGGTTGGGAATGCGACGCACGAAACGTGGAGGTGACGGAGCGTGGGGTGGCGGAAGAGGCAGTGAAAGCCATCGAGTTCCCAGAAATCTGTGGCAGCACCGTGCGAATGTATCGTCAGGCTCTCCAGAAGAGCGAGCCCGACGGTTCTCTCCATATTCCTCCCCAAGCGCTGCTCGGCTGCGATGCGCTCTGCCTCCTTAGGACCCTCGACGCTGGCGGCTTCAAGCGCCTGGCGGAAGCGCTGCATGTCGCGCTCGACCCAGCCCTCGCCGCCCGCCTGTCCCCAGTTGAAGTTGTCGTAGGGGCTCTCGATGTGCCACTCGCGCAGATTGATCATGTGTGCCACGCACTCGTTGAATGTCGTTCGGTGTTCGTCGCTATCCTTCAGATCGCCCGGCTCGTACTGGTATAGGATCTCGAGCGTCTGCACGGCACGGACGCGGTCATGGCGGTAGGTGAAGGCCTCGATAATGGCGTGCAGGTCTTTTACTGAGACGAGCTGGATCGTCTTATAGAGGCGTTCTTCGGCCAGGTATTGCATGCCGCGACATGTGCGCGCGAGGGCGCAGAGCGCCTTGTTGTCACCCTCAAGATGATCGAGTACGAGGAGCGCAAGCTCGTTCGGAAGGCAGAGTTCTGCATTGTGTAGCAGGCCTGAAGCCATGGCGCATGTCGGGGAGGTATACGGGACGTCGTTGCAGGTGCTTCAAAAGTCAGCGAATCCCTCCATGCACTAGCATCGTCTGTCGCTCGGCTGCTTCTTACGAAGGAGTATGTTCTTATGTGCTAGATGTTTTTTGCGGTTACAATACAGCTCGAATTGCGGATAACTGGCAAATGCGCTACTATTTGGGCGGCGATAATTTGCCGGCGTGGATGAGAGAGCGATGTGAAGAGGGGCGCGAAATTCACCGCGGGGGTGCACTGGCCACCAGATGACGTGTGGTTTACATTTACTCGAAATAACGCCGGGTATGCATGAGCAAAACCCCAATGCAGATTGCACTGTAACCCAATGCACGTGTGCGACTAAAGTCGATCTACGGAACTGCCCTGAATACCCACAAAGATACAAACTCCAACAAAAAAAGACACGCTTGAACACAACCTCATCACCTTGCACACCCATGCTGGTACTGTGACGAGCAATACGCATTTTCCCTACCAACACATTAGCACTTGACGTAAATTCCAAACTAATAGACCTACCTAGTCAAATACGACCCATCCGCCCTCGCCCTCCGCGTCTCCAATAGCGGCGGCACAAACGGCAGCGCGAGCGCAGAGACGACATAGCATGTTGCGAGGCTGGCTTTGAGCCGGTAGTGGCGGTCGCGGGGGAGGCGGGTGGTGGAGTAGTGGCGGTGGAGGGAGGTGAGAACGCGAGCTGGGGATGGCATTTTGGATTTGTTGTTGTGTTTGGGTGGTGGTGGTTGTATCTTTGATGTGAAGATGTGGGGCCGCGTTGTTGTTCGGCTTGTGGGGTGTTGATCGAGGGATGGCGGATGGTCGATGGATTGTTTCTTTCACGTAGACGTTAGAAGTTATGTTAATCAAGAATGTAGCTGCCTACGTACCACGGCCGCGCAGATACGCGATTATGTAAGCGAGTTTAAGTGTACGTTCGGATGTAGAGTGCGGGTAATATTGTCTTGGTTGATGGTGTGCTTGTACGTTGGCTTGATTGCAAAGCTTCTAATGCTTTCAATAAGGGATTACAAACGTCTCTCGGTAAGTTTAACAAGAGCACTATTGAAAAACAACATGGGGGGAGCTCCGCATATATCACCAACCGTTTTTGTGGGGCATGATCGATTGCCCTTCGGGCATCACACCACCATCGTGCGAGTCGCCTTCGTCTTTACTAGTTACGGCAAAGAGATTTACCGCTTGTGCTTGGCGCTCGTTTTTTGTTAGCATTGGTGTGCATACGGTCACGACATAACTACCTAAAGTCGCGAATTGCGTGCTTATGTCTAGGTGAGACGTCGTGTTGGAGGTGTGGTCAGCTGAATCGCGTCTTCGCTTATTGGTTGACGGGAGTGGTAAGTATTTCCGCGCACAAATCTGCATTTCTGTCGTCTCTCTTTCTCCTATTATAAAAATTCTGAGCCTGTGTAGAGTTGCTTTTGTCGTAGCAAGTAGATTTTCGTGATCGCAAGAATGTGTGCGCGGATGAAGGAAGAAATAAGGGGAAAAGGGTCACTTTAGAAGGGGAGGAGCAGGGTGAGGTAAGTTGACTCTGCGGCTCGACCCAGCGATCCGTAAGTGCGCAATTGAGGCTGCGAAAGGCGGGAGTGAATGGCGAGCAAGGACTATAAAAATTTATGACTTGTGGATATTGATGAGTTGGCGAAGAAGTCGGTCGCACGGGGGAAAGGGATAGTAACGTACATGCCTAGCTTCACATTGTCTTGTTGCTAGGATTGTACAATTCCAGGGCTGCGAATGAAGCTATCTAGAGTAGTAGGCGTCAAGGTTATAGTAGACTTGATAATGGGGCTGTGGTATGGTTGCATGCATGTGAAACAGCTGTATTCAAGTACCGTGTACGACGGTGGAATAATGGTAGTCAATATAGTACAACATTGATACACACAACTGTTAAGACATAAGAATATGGCAATTGCTAACACACAAATACCCAATTCTCTCCATGTTGGTTCGTAGGAAGGGGATTAAAGGGTAAATTTTCCTTCGTCCAGCCCTATGATCCAGAAATAGTGACAGACCGTTCAGCAGCAGTTCTTTGCCTTTCCGCCGACATCCCGGCTGCCACGTCAAGAATGTCCTGCAAGTTGACATTTTCGCCATACCCCGTGCAGATCAGCTGGTCGCACATGCCCTTCGCGCTATCTAGAACATTGCGCACCCCCGCACTGATATCTATCAACGGATTGAGGTCGAAAATTGCTTTATCGGTTGAGGTCTCGAGGATGGCGATGTACTTGAGAGTTGCCAGTTCGAAAGATTTGTTACTGCTGTCGGTGTGGTTGTTCTCTTCGTCGTCATCGTCTGAATTGGTGCTAATCGGTCGCTCGGTGAGAGGTGGCGAGGTGGCGCGGGTGGTGGATGGCGTGAGCGTAGCGTCGGTCAATTGGTCATCTGCAATACGTAAGTTATTTGACGAATTTATGTCGTGAGATATTGCTTACCCGCAATTTTGAGTGTATCGAGCATCTGAAGTGAAGCAGCTGCGTAGTTTTTACCCTGTACATGTTTCTCATATGAACCTTCAAACCCATATCTGAACATGTGTTTAGGGGATCTTCTTGTATCCATGTAAATGCGGCCAAGAACTTGAGATAGCCTTCCTTGAAGTCCTTGGTGTCGACTTCATACTCTTCTTTTATACAATAGGCAAAAAGGTAATTAAGCACATAGGTCGCTACAGTCTGGTCAAAGACGATAGCGTCCCTGTTATTAATCAAGCCGTCCTCCGTAGTTTTGAGCCCGTTGGACGAAAGTAATGGTGGAAGCTCAGGTACATCTTCGGGTCGTTGCGGGATTCGTCGAAGAGTGCAGATTGGTAACCATCGAGAAGCAAGCTCGCGTAAATCCAAGAACTTCTTATGCATGGGGGAATCCATTCAAATGGCTATAGGTCATATGCTCTCGGCATGAAGTAGGTCGCTGGCTTTCGTTTGAAGAGTACCGAGCTGCTCGAAGTCGTACCAATAGTTCCGGGGCCAAGATTTGCTATAATCAATGGCGCTCGAAACAATTTGCAACAAGTGAACGCATGTATTTCCCGTTTCGAAGGGGATGGATAGAAAGTGGACAGCGGACAGCGTTCGCCGAGGACATATCCATAATGATGCATGCAGGATGGTGAAAATTAGAGAATGAGCGAAACCCAGGTATGTACAAAAGTTAAGAGATCCGTGCACTCCTTATTCGAAGCAAACAATAAATACCGGACTGCTGCTTTCTGTATCTGGCGATGAGTATTTTTCCGCGTGTCTTATAACAACGAAAAGTCGCGCGAAGCGCCTCAAGTGAGCCGTGCAGACTGGAAGACTGATGAGAAGAACTCGCAATGCAAGCTATGAAAACCATGACGGGAAGATACACTGCCTCACCTCCTTCTTCCATATCGCGCTCAAGCGTCGACTCAGATCCAACCGAATATTGCCTTCTTCTGCCTTATACTTGTTCTCACAGTTCTCATCAGCTTCAACATCATGCTCTATGATCTCAACTCATGATGTTGTCGTCGGCTTTGTTCTATCAGTGTCTGTTTCAATATTCAAGTCTTCAGTCGCAAAATCGAATCGGCCAGCCAGCTTCAACCCTTCTTCTGTTTCTCTGCTTCGTGAAACCGAGGTTTCGTTGGACGAATCTCAGCCTCGTCTCGTTCCTGCTGCTCGTAGAAGAAGTGACACGCGGAAGAAAGTCAAACGATTTATGCCAAAGCATGAAAGTTCACATGTCTGTGAAAAGAAACAACATGCTGTCGTCAGCATGGTGTTGTAGACCGTGAAGAGTCGCAAGGAGAGCCCTGAGTGCGGGGGAAACCCAGTCGGGTCGAAGCGAATACACTAAGCTGCATCGGCGAACTAGTCGCCTTCGTCACGACTTTCGAGGTGGATACGTCGTCTCGAATTGGAGTGCAAAGTGGCTTGACGCTGTGCGACATGTTACTGGCTAGTTATACCTATGCAAAAAGTCAATGACTATGAGATATCCATATTTCATGTTTCTGACGCCTTGAGGATCACGATCAGACCGGAATATTGGAAATGAGACAGAGCATCGCACATTTCCCACTTGGAAGCGAGTTGCACGTTGGCCCGCTGACGGCTAGACCGACTTCATGTGTTAATCATGGCGGAGGTCCAGATGGTGCGACAGTCGCTGAAAGAGCAATGATTGACATCGGTACCGCGGAACGCGAGATCACGTGGGCGCTATTTCATTCTCAACAACATGCACGTCTGCGATGATCGGCATCTGCATTTCTCGGTAGCGCCTCGTCACACCGTTCACCATGTTTGCTTGTGAGACTCCCTTGGCGGGGTAGGGCGACCGTTGTAATTGCAACTGGGCCTCGTGAGCCCTCACTGATAACGCGCGAACAAGGTATGGCGATGCATGTCATTTGCGTGGCATACCATTGGCGCAGATGGTCGCACGAGGATATGAGGGTTATCAGAGTAGGGCGGAAGCGTTGCTTGCACGCATGTTGGTTTGCTGAGGGTTGTACGCCTTGTGATGCTTGGTGACGCCACCGGGTAACGCGCAGGCTTGATTTGACATGTTACTCACCAAAGCTAAAAAATAAGTCGGAAGAAAAGCTGGACACTTCATGGTGAGCTTCACCGAGAGGCAAACGGCACGATGGAAGCTTCGATGAACAATCACCCCCTAATCTTGAATGTTCAAACACAGCAGGTGCAATCGAAACGGAGCTGTGCCAGCCACAAGTAGATGGGAAAGTACGGTGAGCAACATGATACTTGAGACAGGGTAGCTTCGACTGCTTCGCGCGTTCTTGGCGCACCAAACTTACCATGACGTGTGAGAAGGTAGCAGGGTCAACCCGTCACTGGCCCCTTCAAGATGCAGCCTAGCAAATCTCGATCGAAGTCTAGTTGACACTTGCGAAAAATGACTGTTCTCATTTTCATTTCATAGAATGCCGGTCTACCGCCAGATGCTGCAAGCGACGGCAACCCCATCCGCCAAGCAACGGCTGGGCGGTTTCAGGCAATCGGGATCGAAGCAGCACAAGCGAGTTTGTGACTGCGGCGAGCAGGGAATGGCGAGGCTGCAGCACGTTTATCGTGAATGCGGGAAGCCACTAGCGGGGCACGGTGCAGGTCACCACTGAGGGGAATCGTCGGCCCGCCGCTCTCACCTGGCTCTTTGATAAGCTCCACTTGCTCTTGCTCTCGTCGTAAAACCTGGATTCCCGTCTCGCTGGGCTATGCGAATCTCCTCAACCTCCACTCGCAACTGATTGTAATATCCTCACCATGGCGCCCGACCCAAAGGACGCTCCGTTTCCGACGAAACAGCTCATTATAATCGGTATGCACACTCGCGCTGTGATGTCATTATGATTGGAGCGCTTCTGACTGCCATTTAGGAATATGCCGATTTTCCGAGCCTCTCGCGTTCAACTCCATCCTCGCGTACTCGCCCATGATGGTCGAAGACCTGGGCATTAGTAAACTCGATGTTCCCTTTTACGCCGGACTGCTGGTATCAGCGTATGCCATTGCAGAGGCGATCACCGCCCCCGTGTGGGGTATGGTTTCGGATGTCTACGGCCGAAAGCCGGTCGCGCTGATTGGCCTGCTCGGGGTCGCCATGTCAAGTTTGGTCTTCGGCATGGCAAAGTCGTACTGGGTCGCATTGCTTGCGCGCTTCATCGGCGGCGCCTTGAATGGAAATGTCGCAATCATGCAGACTATGGTGGCGGAAATGGTCAAGAACCCAGCTCACGAGCGTACGTAAACCGCGCAGTACCGCATTCGGCAGGTCGGAGCTAACTGGAAATAGCGCGGGCATATGCCACACAACCCTTCGTCTGGACCCTGGGCGGTATTATCGGCTCAGCAATGGGCGGTTTCCTTGCTCGGCCAGCAGTCTTCTTCCCTCACGTCTTCGCTAAGGAGGGTATCTTCGGACGCAACCCGTATCTCCTTCCTAACCTTGTTGCAGCCATTGGAATCCTTCTGGCCATTGTTCAAGGTATCTTCTTTCTGGAGGAGACCCTTGTCGTACATGAGAAAGAGGAGGGAGAGAATAGCATTGCAGACCACCACGGTTACCATGACCACCTTGATACTATCAGCGAAGCCCCAGCAAACGAAAGGAGTCGCCTACTTCCCCCGCCGCCGCACCACCAGCACCGGGATCGCGAAGTTCGTGGCTCAATGGTCGGCTCCCTGCGCCATCGCGGCTCTATTGCAAGCTTCACACGTGAGAGATTGGCTTCCATGTCTGTTCAAGGCAGCATTCGACACATCCGCAAGCGAGCATCTTTCTTAGAAGAGGGTATGCCCATGCCTTTCTCCCAGAACTTCGACATCCGCCGCTCGTCTTTTGGAACTATGCATTCAATTAAGATCCAGCAGGATGTGCTTCCAATGCGTGGTCAGCCGGGTGCAAAGCCGCGGGAGACGTTCAACAGGACGGTAGTCATGGCCATCCTTGCCATGTCCATCTTCGCTTTCCACCAAATGGCCTACATCTCCATCCTTCCGGTCTACATTCTCGATAAGCCGCAGTCACCAGGTCTCGACCTCAAGGGAGGTCTCGGAATGAACGTACACGACGTTGGTGCGTTCCTTACGATCAACGGCTTCATCACGCTCTTTGTCCAGGGCTTCATCTTTCCCATCTTCGTGGAGTGGGCTGGAGTCTGGAAATCTTTCGTCTGGATGATCGTTCTCTATCCGACGACGTACATCATTGTCCCCTTCATCAGAGCCCTGCCCCACGGGTTCGAGTCTCCCGGCATCTACTTATCGCTCATACTGCAGGCGTTTTACGGCATCATCGTATTCCCGTGCGCTCTCATCATTATGAAGAACGCCATACCCTCACCGCTTGTGCTTGGTCGTGTCAACGGCATGGCCATGTCTGCTTGCTGTCTGGCAAGAACGATTTCATGCCCACTCGTCGGACTCATCTACTCGCTCGGAGGGTCTGCAGCAGCTTGGTTCGCTCTCGGCGCTGTAGCGATCATCGGCATGATCCAGTTGATCTGGGTTCCCAACGAGCACGTCGGCGCAGTTCAGATCGACAACGGCCTCAAGAAGGTCATTCACCACGACATGGACGAGGACGCGGTCGACGATATCTCGATTATTGAGTCTGTCCGATGATAGAATTCACTAATCACACGCACACATAATTTGAAAGGAGGGCGTTCGGGGTATTAAGGGAGTTAGTTAAGATTCTTTCTGCGTCGTGATATTCGACGTTTGCATGGTCGTTCGGCGTTCAGGTCCGTCTCATCGACCTCTTCTTGAGGTTTGGGGATTCCATAACTCAATGCGGGCATCTCGACATCTCTTGCATACATGTAGCGATTTCAAAAGCGCATGTCATATATAGATATACATAGCCTTCTTTGGGCAAATGTCAGCGCCTGCGCTCGACTGTAATGAAAGCTTTGCACAAACTGATGTCTTAGATTTTCCGAACAACCCACGTCTTTAGTGCAACATGGGCAATGCCAACAACATGCCCTTGTTTGCATGTCCCTACTCCCTAGTTTAATCCCTACGCCCAGTACACGGTAGGTACGCTACCCGCTTGTTGGGTGGAGGAATACAACGTACAAAAGGATGATAAGGAGCCGCCCTTTCTTCAATTAATTTATCACAATCATGCCTAAAAAAGCAGGAAATCAAAAAGTACGACAAAACTTTGAGCACATACTTAGCCTTCCGCTTCACCCAATCCAGCACTTTGGTCAACCGCGACTCCTTCGCCCACGTCCCCTTTGCCTGTAATCCCCGCTGTCAAAATAATCTGCTAGGGCTTCGGTCTCTTCGGCAGCAGGAGAGATTGTTTGGGCGTAAGGCTCTGCGTTGTGGTGCGAGGCGGAGCTGTCATGGAACACCCAGTCCTCGGTAGGGGAAGCGGCTGTGCAGGCGGAGTCTTTACGAGAAGGCATGGTTAGTGGCTTCTTTTTTTGAGGTGGGTAGGATGTGTGGGTGGAGAAAATGGAGAGGGGAGGGGAAGTTATAGGTGGGTAGGAAGGGGGTTTAGGGGGGCATTAGAGGTGTACAATGGGCGGATTGGTGGACAGTGGGTAGGGACGGGGTGGTGAGGTCGTGATGTATGTACGCAATATTAGAGAGGTATAAAAATTACGTACACTGTGGTTTGATAGAGGGAAGGGACAGGGACTTTAGAAGTTTAGGCTGGCGTGGAAAAGCCGTTTTCTGAACATAACCATCTCACAGCCGCTTATGAAGCACTAAATTCTTCCAAGCGTTTACTTTACTCATCCTTGATAGATTACTCTCCATATACACATATCCACATCACATTCACTACACTAACATCCATCCCTGTGTAAGGGAAAGCACCCCGTGCAGGGATAGAATCATCCTTTCAGCATCGAATGTCTTCTCTCTCGACCCTCTCGAGATATAACCATTTAAAGTCTCTTCCTTGACGTACTCTCTATAAATAACATATATATTGGAAAGAGGTCCCTCTAGTAGTATGACTACCATGGATAACCGAGTGGGAGAAGGGACAATGTGGGGTGGCTGCAACGTGTTGTATTGACTATGAACTCCTCTTGTCGCTTAGGCCACGCAGACTTTTACATCAGGACGTTACAGTCAGCCGTGCCTACCTCACACAGTAGGTATCACGGCCCTTCCTTCCACCAACCTGGACTGAACCCACATATTCTCAACAATATATGTAATTAGAGAATTACGTGGCTCTGACCCCAACTATTGATTATTTCTTTCGAGGCTTCTCTGCACTCGTCTGGTTTTCACCCCATCAGAGCACGAACGAAGACAAATTTGCGCACCTCGGTGAGTCTAAGAGATGTAAGAAAAGCAAAAGAAGCTGTCCTGAAGATCTGAGAATCTTTCAGCCCTGGCGTGGTGCACTCTGATTTTTCCGCCGGATGGGAGGACAAGTTGCAGCAGCGCTGACGAAACGATCAACAGCACGGCCTACGTCGCGGCGGCCCCCGCCGGAGGGTAGTGTCCCAGGGAAGAATTGGCTTTAAAACATTAATACGGCAACTAGATGTCTGCGAACTTGCGATCAAGGGATGGCGAAGGCCCGAAATACGAATTCGTCCAGTTACAGGGTAGTAAGAGCGATATTACCCCAATCCGCCATAGCAGCCCATGTACCGCATAAATCTGGAGGAGCCTGTGAGAGGACCTTGCTGGCTCTGTTCATGTCGTTGATCGTGGTGCAACGAACACAAGGGACAGCTGACCACAAAGGGTACCCGCGCACGCTTCATTGCTTAAAACATCACATTGTTTATAGACGCCTCTAGAAGGGCTTCTTGCCATGGATGAGTTCATCGTATTGTATTTTTATGAGAATGACGAGATGAGGCATAACGTGATGATGTATTGGTAGGTGAGCGAGAGCCTGTAAGAGGCTCTCGAAGGCTGCCAAGACGCTACGTACACGCGATCATGTGAGAGGTATCGGTGGACCATCCACTCCTCTCAACATATTTTAAGCTAAGCTCTATTAGTAGGCGCCGTGTCGTGGGGTAAGCGACGCATCGAAGCCCTTTGCTGCGCAGGCTGGCCGCGCTGTCTAACAATGCTCTTCCCGCCGTTTTTAATCATCCATCTCATTGTGTTCGAGGGAGCGCCCGTGAGCGCCTCCTCTCTTAGACTAGCGTCCTTCTTCGGCTCGTTTAGCTTTCCCCTCCATAGCTCCCACTTCCGCAGCTCACAGAATACACACATGTTCACATCATCGAGACCACCTCTCATCACGTTGAAACGTTGACTGCAGTTGAATTTAGCTATGACTGGAGCTCGTTCTTCGGGAAAGCGTTCCCTCGGGCGGCTGTGATGTAGACGCGCGTTACGACACACTGAATATGTGATCTGGTTTTGTGATCAGATTCATGAATGAAACATGAAAGGAATTGGGCGACTTTTAGTGAATGTGGCACGGCCCGACGGCATGGCCGGCGACAAGTCGGCCAGGACAATATTGGCGTGCGCGATCGTGACAGTGCTGATGTCACAGCTGAGAGGATCAAGGAACACTGCATCTAAAATGTTAGAAATACGAAATTTGTAAAGAGACATGTGGGAGGTCAGGGAGCTTGATCAGGGATTCGAATGAACACATTGATTGTATTGTCCTTCCAAAGGAGGGATCAGATGAGGGCTCTATATAGCACCCGAGCTCGGAGGATCAGCTCCGAACTCCGGGCTCTGCATGCTTCCAAGATCACATGCTCAACCCGTGATCCTCAACCTTCTCCTCCGCGACAAGACAGCAATTAACGTGTGGATAAACACAGAAGGATGGTGGATGACTATTGGAGGACCACAGCTCTGTAATGAATCCTTTGAACTCAGACTGCCTTGCATCGTGCAAGGCAAAAGCATCCGACTAACAGACTCCCAGAGCCGTGAAATTTTGAACGTATCGAAATCTAGCCTGAACATCAGGAACCAAACGAGAGAGTTGACTGTTGTCGAAATCTGTGAACATGATGAGTTATCAAATATGCGCAACTCTGGGTAACTGCAGTGATAATGCGCAGTTTAACCCAAGGAAATTAGACGCTGACATATTCCTGAAAAACCCGAAAGTCTCTCGGAGCCAGTACAGATGAAGCGGAAGGCCTTGCGCTTGGGTCGACAACCATCATCAGGCGAAGAAGATCTCTCAAGCGTATCAAAGAGGAGGGACAATATGAATGCAGTGGAGGGGGCTCTCTGCAAAGCGTATTGAAGATAGAACAGTAGTATTGCTTTCACTTGATGAGTTGAACACGTCGAGCCATAAGGGCTCTCCATGCTGTCTATATACTGTATCCTGTGGCTAGTGCGTCTTGTTGTCTCTGTTGTCTCGTTGCGTGGTGTCTCGAGACTGCTGCACTGGGGCTGCTGCACCGAGACTGCTACACTGGGGCTGCTGCTGCTGCACCGAGACTGCTGCTGCTGCACCGAGACTGCTGCACCGAGACTGCTGCTGCTGCACCAAGACTGCTGCTGCTGCACCAAGACTGCTGCACCGAGACTGCTGCACTGCACCGAGACTGCTGCACCGAGACTGCTGGGACAGATGCGCCAAGACAATTGGGACGGCTTGAAGCGGGAGCGGCACGGCTGTCATCCGTTTTGTGGGGTAACAGCCGCATACCGACGGTATGGTAGTCACGTGTCACGCTTGGCCTGCCCCTCGCTGTCATATCTGCGGAATAGGTTGATGCCTGTGATTCCATAAACCTCAACTAGTTGCATGTAAGTTTCTGGGCCGTAACACCCTCTCAGGACGTGATTTCAAGCCTAATTTGAAAAAGCTAGAT
>ML976178.1:44771-54969 GCA_010015635.1 Clathrospora elynae | reverse complement strand
CATGCTAAGGCAAGTCACATGACTAGTTATGCTACTACGGATCATGTGACCAGAGTGGGAATAATACTATGACAGTTCCTCGTAACTGTAATCCTGGTTTGATTTATGGTATAAATGATAGCAGTGTCGGAACCGGTTCTAACGCAACGGACAAGCGAGTCACCCAGTCAAGCGAGTCGCCTACCCCACAACTTTCATTGCCGTTACGCACATATAGAACAACAACGCAGTTGTATAGGGTAACCTGCAATTTGTAGATTAATCTGCAGATATTTCTGCATTGCTTTTGCATGTACGGGAATTGCGTCCTGCCGTGCCACACTTGCTGTGGTGCCTTGTACGCTGCGCGCCTGCTCTAAATCTCCGCATTGGCTTCTCGGGTAGATCCATAGAGATCACACGGAAAAGGGATACTACACTAGGAGATTTGTTGAGCTTGAATTGGTTGAACGAGGATCAGGAGGCTAGTGGCAGTGATTTCAACACTGCCAAAGATGCGTAGGCTGCTAAGATTTTGATGGCGTTCAAGTCGATTGTGTAATTCAGCGAAATGAGACATAAGTTATTCTTTGTTACTTCTGTTGTCTTTGAGTCTCCTGATACAAAGCATGCTCTACACTGTCAATGGGACCAAGTGAAGAACATAGGGCAATGCGTGATGTATTGACTATGGGGATGAGAGCTCTATCTATACGCTGGTAATCAGGGCACAAACACCTAGAGGGCTGTGGAGCACCGTAGATAGCAAACATGTCTCAGGCACAAAAATATCTTGGGCACAAACATGCCTCGGGCACAAACGTACAGAAGGTCATGGAGCACCATGTCTGACATACACTTGTGCCAAAGTTCACTTCCAACAGTTTATTTCTGTTACTTCCGCACTTGCCCTATACCCAGACTTGTTCAACAATCAAGCCGATCGGCTGGCCTGATTCCTATCTGAGCGTGCACGTGGTATCGCGTGCCCCCACTTGTGGCACGTTCGTCAATCAAGCCGCCGATAGGCTTGATTGTTGACAAGTCTGCCTATACTAAACACCTAGCAAAGCGATTATACTACTCCACTAAGCTTTGCGAGTCACCTGGCTGATGTATCCTTATTCGAAAGAACCCTATAGACTTGCAAATGGTTCCTTTGTTATTGCTGAAATGTTTGCGCGCCCGTACTATAAAATGAGCACATCTGTCTCTAACTGTCACGGTTTGGAGTCTCTTTTGCCTCACAAGCAGTGGCGCCTCACCTCTCATGAGATGACTCTGCCTTTACAGCACTAGCGCTGTTTACAGGCCACCACTACATATACTGTTCATAGCTTCACACAATAGAACCTCAGTTCAATCCGTCATTTCTTCCCACATGCGCACTGTCCACGATCCGTCATACTAACAATAAGTTTCTTACAGCCAGTATCGATTGTCTTGCTGCTCTCTCTACCCACGCAACGGCATGAAATCCAGCATTTCCGGTCTGGGTAATCAGGCTATCCTCAACAAGATCGACCAGCCGCGGGAACTAAAAGTGAACTCGATAATGCCCCCCCAGGTACGTGCACGATGAATGGGAGGTGGATCATGCTGACTATGCATAGATTGTTCTTCTTGGAGATCAGTCGTCCGGAAAGAGCTCAGTCCTTGAGAGCTTGACCGGGTTCTCGTTTCTACAAGCTTCTGGTCTCTGTACTCGATATGCCACCCAGATCTTCTGTCGTCGCGAACGCGAGCAACACGTCGCTGTTTCCATCATCCCCCGGCAAGATGCAGATGCAGCGACCGAGAACCGACTTCGAGAATTCAAGCGCAATATCCCCAAACTTACAAACGAGGCCATCGTCCAGATCTGTCAAGAGGTATGCTTGGGATGAATCATGTGCATTGGTAGTCTATCGCAGTAGAGAGCCTATATGAGGCTGCTCCTATCAAACAACAAACAGATGGGAAACAGTGTGAACAACGATAGGATGGAAAAATGGGGCAATCAGCAATCAGCTGTACAGACCGGAGGTAAGCCTCACCCGAGGCAAGGCCACACCGGCTGACAAGATCATACAAGAAGCGAACATGGCAATGGAAATCAAGATGAACGCCGGTGACACCAACCCCGGCCTGTACAACTTCAGCAATTGACGTCCTTCAAATCGAAATCTGCGCACCAGAGCAGGAGCAACTCACAGTTATTGACGTGCCTGGCATCTTCCGGGTCCCTTCGCCACCATTCACTACTGATCACGATGTGGATTAGTCCGCAATTTGGTCGAGTTCTACATCCAGAACAGCCAAACCATCATCCTTGCGGTCCTGCCTTGCAATTTCGACATTACAACCCAGGAGATACTGAAAATGGCAGAGAAGGCTGATCCCGATGAAACACGAACGATGGGAGTACTTACTAAACCTGACCAAGTGATCGACGTGGTAACTCGAAATTTGATCAAAGATCTCGTTCTGGGAAAACAGAACCGACTGCAACTGGGCTACTGTGTTGTGAAGAACCGCAGTGCAGATGACCGACAGTCTACTGTCTCCGGTCTACTTGCTCAAGAGAAGGTTTTCTTTAGCCAACTTATATGGAGCGAGGTAGCTGCTTCAGGAAGGTGCGGTATTGGATCGCTTAAGACAATCTTCAGCGACCTCTCCAGAAACATGTCGAAGAAGGAAGTTTCCCATGTCATGATCAAGGCCGATGTCAGTTCACGAGCCGATGGTGGTGAGTCTGCAGGAGTGCTTACACGCCAAAGGGCCTCACAGCTTTTAGGGGCTGGCTTGATCAACCCTTTAATTCCAGCCGAGGAGCAACGCCATCCATGTTCAGTCAACGAGTCTCAGGAACTCAATTCTCCGCTCCTCCGAATCTGGGATTGTAAGTCCGGAAGCAAGCCGGAAAAGGGTGACCGCATGCTGTCGAGATTACCCAATCAGTTTCTTCACACAGTCTCTTCACACAAAGCAAGACCGTAAAATCTCTCTTGCTAATCACCTAGACAACCGCAAATGGATAACAACACCGTACATCTCCTTCACTAAATAGGCTGATGCGATTAAGGTTCTCGCGACCTCAAGGAGTAACCGACCCTACAGAGGAGTCCAGAATCTCACCGTCATTGATCCCGCCACTCGACTCATGAATGGTTTACCAGTTATCGATGTCACTGCCGAAATGGCGTATTACTCTATTCCGGACCCTTATCAAAGAGGTAACGAATACTACCGCAACCATTACGTTTGCCCATGGGTGATAAACGAGGAAGAGGTTGTTGGTTCCTGGGAATGGGGGAAACTGGCTACAAATGAGGATTGGTACGAAGAAGTTGTCGTGCCAGCATTCAACAAGTTCAAGAAGGAAAAAGAACCAGGTCCTACTACTGCTTGTGCCTCGACGTTTAACATGTCGGAGGTCATGGAAAATCTTCCTGGTTAGTATTCAGCTTACGCAATGCTTTCCCAGCTAACCGTCGAAGTCTCAAGCGTACCCATCGAACCAGATACACTGTGATTTGAGGACTCGGATGGGTCTCTTGAGTATTATGATGACTGGAATGACGACACCGGAAGCTACGACCCAGCACTTCCAACAGCACGTACTACGGCTACGGGAGCCAAATTAGCGTAAGGTACGGCTCACAAAGGAGTGAAGTACGTACGATGGTGACGAAAAAGATATGAGGTACGGCCCGTAGCCGTAGTACGTCTGGAGGAGGCTAAAGGATGCAAATACGGACCGTATTTTAGCCGTATTTGAGCCGTATCTCACTCTGATCGGCTCAAATTTTCGCTTGGCAGTGAGTTAACGACTGCTGTTGCTGTCCTTTTGTTAAGCTTATCCACTTGTTTTTCCAAGTCCTTTAGTGAGCTCTGTACAACCTTGTGTAGCAGCCAGTTCTTCTGCAGTTGTAGCGCCTCAATTGTAGCTCCACTAAGTGAATTGCAATTGCACGTGATTGTCTGTTGGGCTTTACCAAAGGCGCGCTTGTTATTGCAGCTTGTAGATGGGATAGATAGGTAGTCAGTGGCCATCTTGAAGATGATTGGGTACTTCGTACGGCCAACTTGTAGCCACCAGGCCCAGGGATCATCAGGTAGCTCGAGCTCTTCATCACAAGCGCTTGTAAGATCATATGCCTGAGCGGCGAAGTACTCATCAAGTTGATTGACTTGCTTTTACTGCTTGCTTGATGACATATTTTGGAATAACATGAGATCTACAGCCATTGTTTGGCTGTACAGATCATCTGTTTTGCTAGATTGAAGTTTCCGCCTTAGTGGAGCTTCTAATTGCTCCTCAGGCTCAACTTCAGCATCAAGGTTATCAGTGGGGACTTGTGAGGTGAGAGACGTGTTGTATTTGAGCTATCGAGAGAAGAGAATATAAACCACAAATGCGTACGCTAAGCCTAACCAGGACCAGCGTGAGAGAGATGGAAGATGGTGGAAGGACCCCTGGGGCAGCACTGCCCGGGCTCATGGGGCAAGCCCCATACCCGACAAAGGTACTCCTTTTAAACTTTCCGTAGCAAAGTCTCAGCCTTTTTGTACCATAGAGGATTGTTCTTCTAGTGTGTTTTAAACCAGGTGAGGCGGAGCCTAGGGTGGAGGGCAACAGCAATAGCATAAAAGCTGATCTCTGGTTTGAGAAGTAGTTTGTTGAAGTACGTATCCAGTTTCTCCTGCCAAAAGCAATTGTATAGCAGCTCCTCCTTGTTATACTCCTTCTGGATGTTGTTGAACAGTTCACGCCGTTTGTGTGATGCACATACTGCGTTCAAAAAGTTGTGTAACTTTCCAACCACTCCAAGCTCGCAAAAAAGCTTAAACTGTTTGTTGCGGGAAAAGGAGCTCAGGAATAATCGGGAGGTAGATCATTGATTTGTATGAACCTAAAGTTCCTATGTATATATACCCTGCTCGTGCAATTGTTTCTCCTAGGTCCGGGGCTCCAAAGGTTTGCCTAGCTCCGGGGCTCCAACGGTTTGCCTAGCTCCGGGGCTCCAAAGGATCGTCCGGCACTACTATGAGAGTGGAGCGTATTTACAACACTGTTCCATTAGAGCTGCTTCGGCAAGTTGCTCTTCAAGTTTACTGACTCCCTTGCCGTATATAGTTGCCTTGACAACAAGGTTAATAATACCGTAGCGCTTGAATAGGGGTTGCCTAGTATGGTGAAATAACTATATCAGCTTTCAATATATGCTGGACATGTGTTGAAAGGAAGTAAGCTGTGCTTGCAATGTATTGAGGTGTGTTATGTACAAAGGCATCATATAGTGTCAATAGTTATATATTTTATGCACCATAATATATGCTGGTGATGTGTTGTACAGAGCTTGTTTTAAATATCAATATATGCCTCTAATCCTATATGCTGGTTTAGTTTTAGTATGTATTATATGCGTGTGTGAATATATACTACGGCTCACATGTGCTGAGCATGTGTTCAGCTGTGTTAAGCTGTGTTAAGATGCAAAATGTGTTAAAATGGCAAAACGTATCAGCAATGCATATAGTTTTATAACTGGATATGGGCTAATCAGATCACCAGATATAACAATAGCAAGAATTTTTCTTATAATGTAATGCTGGCATGGTGTTGCATGATGTTTGAGTACACGTTTACTACCAGTACTACTACTAGTGGCTGTCAGATCCTCGGGTCCATGGAATTCAATAAAATAGTTTGCCCAAGTTTATTTGCTGTTACTTCTAGCTATGATTATGTTACATGGCCTCTTTACTCTTCAATTTCACCGTCCGTCTTATAGGAGGAGGGGGGTTTAAATCATTTACATTGTACTATCTAATGCTAGAATTACTACAATGATGCTCATGCAGCCCTAGGCTATGGAGCGCCGCGCATACCTCACTAATCCCTCTTTGCTAGGGCTTTAAAGCTTGGTGCTATCTGTCAGCCACGGTGCTCTATGCCCCATGGCCTTCTGGGTTCTGTGCCCGAGGTATGTATGCACCCGAGTTATGTACGTACCCGTGTCATACATACCCGTGTTACACATACCCGAGCCCGTTTGCTATCCACGGCAAGTCTGCTCCCTATGGTATGACCTTGCCTCAGGTATAGTGCTCAACAACCTTCCAGGCGTTTGTACCTGTGTTACGGTTGACCGAGTTCCTAGCATATATGTAGAGCTCTCGTTCCCATAGTCAATACAACACGCATTTCCCCATGTTCGACACCTAGTCCCATTGACACTATCAGCAGGAGTCTTCCACCTCCGGTGAGCACTATATAGCTGGAACAGCCATACCTGCCTATGTGTCTTGTCTGATTTGTTGTGCTGTTTGTCTCGAGTCGTTGTGGTCTTCAGAGAACTGCAATAGCCATTGTCATTGTGGGAGAGGAGGTAGAGAAGACACTGCCAGACCATCCTTCACCTCCCTCTCCCAGATTCGTGTCTGTAAGGCCATGCTGGCTGCCTCGTTTGCGTGTGTTGTGTCAGAGACGTCAACAGTTGTTGAGTTCGGAGAGCTCCGGTAGCTATCGTCGTTGTGGGAGCAGAGGTAGAGGGGGTAATGCCAGGCCGTCCTTTACCTCCCTCTCCTAGATTTGTGTCTGTAAGGCCATGCTGGCTGCCTTGTTTGCAAGTATTGTGTAGGGTACTGCGAAGGTCGGTGGGTTCGAACAGCTACGGGTAGCTGTCATTGGTGTGGGAGCGAAGGTAGAGGCGGCAATGCTAGGCCGTCCTTCACCTTGCTCTCCCAGGTTCGTGCCTGTGAGGCCATGCTGGCTGCCTTGTTTGCGCGTGTCGTGTCGTATTGTGTCGGGGACTGAGACTGTGACGTTCAGTGCGTTCGAATAGCTATGGGTAGCTGTCATCAGTGTGTGGGAGCAGAGGTAGAGGGGGCAAGGCCAGGCCGTCCTTAACCTCCCTCTCCCAGATTTGTGTCTTCAAGGCTGTGCTGGCTGCCTTCTTTCCGCTTGTTGTGTCAGAGACGTTGACGGTTGTTGTGTTCGGAGAGCTGCGGTAGCTATTGTCGTTGTGGGAGCGGAGATGGAGGAGGCACTGTCAGACCGTCCCTTTCCTCTCTCTCTCAGGTTCGTGTCTGGAAGGCCATGCTGGCTGCCTTGTTTGCGGTTTATGCAGAGATGTCAACAAACAAAACAATCAATATCCGAGGCTTAGATATTGATTTGTTAGCGCATTTTTTGGTACTGTATATTGTTTGTTTGAATTGTCGAGATTATGGAGGCAAATATTGATTGATTGATTGCAAAATATTGAAAAAATTGAGAGTTTTCAGATTGAAAGGGTTCTTCTATAGCAACTCTGCTTGCGGCTCCTCCCAGGTCCCTATTGCAAACTCCTCAGTTTGAAGTCACTCGGTGTATGAGAGTATGATTTCCGAGTCTCTCCAAGCTGGGAGGTTAACAGAGCGTCTTGGCAGAAGGACTTAGCGTGCTTACGCAGGGTCGTATCGTATTCTGCACTATGCCGAATACGCTCGAGCTGTGGCGTTCTTCTCGAACGTTCTACGGAAGTCAGATACTGTCTATTTTTTGGAGATTATTGTTAGTCACTCTAGTCATTGCGGGTTGGCGCATGGGCGGGAAATAGAGAACGCACGGCTAGAGAGCAGGCGGATCTTGGAAGAACGTATTTTCGAAGTCTTCAGGACCCCACGCCCGTGATGCTGCAACGCTTAGCTGTGCCTGCCTTCTCAGCCTTGTGCAGCTGATGATGGATCGCAACACTCCTCATAGCCTGAGCGGCCTCGCTGCTCAGTCAACCTACGACGCTGCGAACCCCGATCAACCAGCATACTACGTCCTTGTCACACGCATCGCACCATGGACGGCCTTTCGGGCGCAGCAAGCGTGATCGCTGTAATCGGCATATCCGCCAAGATCACCGCGATCTGCTACCAGTACTCCAGAGCTGTCAAGGACGCGAAAGACGATATCGAGCGCGTGCAGAGAAAAGTTGGCGATATCACGCACATTCTGGAGAAGCTCAAGCTACTCCTCTACAGCCAGGACAAGAAGCGCCTCTCTACTATCCATGGCCTGTCTGACTCTCTCAAACGATGCCTTCGGGACATGGAAGACATGAGAACGAAGCTGGACCCAGGGAAGGCTCGCAAGACCATGAGCCGGATCGGCTTCCGTGCGCTCAAATGGCCGTTCACGAGCAAGCAAGTGGACAAGATTGTTACGACCTTGGAAGGATACGAGCAGACGTTTAGTTTAGCGCTCCAGGTCGATCAAACGTAAGTCTCCTCACTTAAGTCGTGTGTGTACAGACGCAGCGTCCAACTAACTATACAGAGTCCTTGTGCTTAACATGGACCAGAAGTTGGATCTTGCCAAGCTACCTATTGCAATGGGCGCTTCTTTTAACTCCCACCACGAAGAACACAACGCGCGATGCTTACCGAACACCCGCACCGAGCTGCTGGACGAGATCACAACATGGGTGAACGATAAAGAGGGCAAATCCATATTCTGGCTGAGCGGCATGGCTGGCACAGGGAAATCGACTATTGCGCGGACAATTGCTCAGTCGTTTGCCGATCGCAGACAACTAGGAGCAAGCTTCTTCTTCAAGAAAGGCGAAGGTGAGCGCAGCAATGCCTCACGGTTCTTTACCACTATCGCTACCGACCTAGTGAAGCACGAGCCAGGCATGCTGGCCGGTATCAGGAAGGCGCTCGACGAGGACGCGGCTATTTCGCAGCGAGCTCTGAAAGACCAGTTCGAGAAGCTGATCCTGCAGCCACTGTTAGAGATAAAAGAGGCTCGCTCGCAGGCCTTAGGGCGTATTGTCGTAATAGACGCACTGGACGAGTGTGAGCGAGAGGAAGACATGCGAGCGATCCTCCAGCTGCTTGCTCGGACGAAGGACAAACAGCCAGTGCCTTTCCGGATCGTAGTCACGAGCAGGCCTGAGCTCCATATCCGCCTCGGCTTCAAGGAGATGCCGAACGGCACATACCAAGATTTAGTCCTTCACGAAGGCCAGAGGGGTACAATTGAACACGACTTACGTGTCTTCCTGGAGCATGAGCTTGGCGAGATACGAGAATCTCACGATATCTCCACAGAGTGGCCAGCACAATACCAGGTTCTGTCCCTAGTTGAGTTGGCCGTGCCTCTGTTCATCTATGCTGCTACAGTGTGTCTATTTATTGGCACGAAAGGCAGTAATCCGAGGAAGAACTTGAGAAAAGTTCTAGAGTATGGAAAGTCAACATTTTCGCAACTCGAGCGGATGTATCTCCCCGTTCTAGATCAGCTATTCGATGCGCAGGAGAATGATCAGAAAGATGAGTGGATTCTCGTGTTCCAAGACGTTATAGGCAGCATCGTCGTTTTAGAGAGTCCGCTTTCTGTCATCTCTCTTGCATGCCTTCTTCAAGTCCCACAGGAAGATATTACTTGTCGACTTGACTCTTTGCACTCTGTCCTTAGAATTCCCCACAACAAGACTACTCCTATTAGGCTGCTGCATTTGTCCTTTCGCGAGTTTCTCGTTGACCCTCGAAAACAGGGACAGAGCCCATTCTGGGTGGACGAAAAAAACACACACAAGAAGCTTGCATCTCGCTGCCTTGAGCTTATGTCTGGGCAAAGCGGCCTTCATCAAGACATGTGTAGCCTCGTAGGCCCTGGAGTGCTGAGGAGCGAGATCGAAGATGGGACGGTTACCAGCAGTCTGCCATCTGAACTGCAGTATGCTTGCCGCTACTGGACTAGTCATCTCATACAGAGTCAGCAGCACTTCGTCGATGGAGACACCACGCACCTGTTTCTTCAGGACCACCTTCTCCACTGGCTCGAAGCCATGAGCCTCATGAGAGAGTCAAGCAGATGCGTTCATCTACTAGACAGCCTACAGACACTTGCAGGCGTTAGATCTTCACAAAACATCCTCTTATGGCTCTGCTGACGTCTAACGCAGGTCTCTGCAAGCTCTGTTTCAGCTTTTCTTCACGACGCCAAGCGATTTATCCTGCGATTCCAATCTGTGCTCGCAGACGCGCCTTTGCAGATCTATTGCTCCGCACTTGTGTTCGCGCCAGAGAGAAGTCTCGTACGACGCACTTTTGTGGACCAAGTGCCAGAGAGGGCTAAGATGCTGTCCATGAAAGAAGCAGAATGGGACGCTTGTCGCAGCACGCTGGAGGGCCATTCCTCCCGGGTCACGGCGGTGGCCTTCTCGCCAGACGGGCAGCTGGTCGCGTCGGCATC
>ML976177.1:39583-50798 GCA_010015635.1 Clathrospora elynae | reverse complement strand
TGACTACTGCCTCATGCCCTTTCTCAGATGCTAGCGATAGTGGCGTCGCTCCGTCTTTATTCTTCACGTCGACGTCAACATTGCTAATATCAAGCAGCAGCTTGATCACCGCCTCGTGGTTATTCTCAAGTGCTATGTCTAAAACCGTTCGGCCGGCATCGTCTCTCATATCGAATGACGAAGGCATTTTTTCTAGCAGAGTTTGTACGATATCCTCATGACCGTTCGCCGTTGCAACTAACAACGGAAATTCTCCAATGTTGTTTCGGTACGTTGCTGATGAGCCATGTGAGAGCAGTATATGGACTATACTCGTAAGACCTAGTCGAGATGCTATCATGAGTGCGTCGTCGCTGTACGCCCTATCAGTTTCCCTCTCATCCTCATCGAAGTCCTCATCGGAGTCCTCATGCTCAGGGACACGGCCGATATCTTGCGCTCTAGCTGTGTTGGCACCGGCTCCGAGTAGCTTCGAAATAATATCCTCAAGAACACAATCTCGCGTTGGCAGGCAATCCCTCAACGCAAAAACCACAGAGCCATCCAGATCAAGCTTTTTCTCTATACAAATGGAGAGAAGCCTGATATTTCTGCTGCTAATAGCATGGGAGACTAGTGCAGTTTCTCGGCCCAAATATTTGAGATCGGCGCCAGCCTCAATGAGCTTATAAATGACCTCTTCAGCCTCGTGATCGAGGGCCATTTCGAGCGCTGTATCGCCGTCCTTGTTTTTGGCGTCGATATCCACGATTCGATTCTTCGAATGTCCTGTACTTCTGTGTTCGCCACATGTTTGACCGTGGTCCTCGTATTGTTGCTCGAGTTTGCCCAACCGGTTCAGCAGCGCCAAGGCAATACCTTGGTGTCCTTCTCTGATAGCAAGCATTAGGGGCGTGTTTCCTTCTGAGTCTCTGCCATCGATCTCGTCACTTGTCGTTAAAAAGTGATCAACAGCGCTCCTCGAGCCAAACGCCGCCAAAACATGCATTGATGTTGCCTCGGCGAATGGCCACCCTCGGGGTGTGTGAGTATTCTGAGGATCTAGAATTCTCCATGTGATTTCGAGTTTTTGCATGAGCTCGGACTTCGGCGTCCATTGTAGGGCGGAAAGCAGATCGGACTGAATGATCTTTTCCTGCTCTACACTCTGGATATGCTCGAAGAGATATCGCACGGCGTACGGTGCTAACTGAAACTTCGAGGAGAGGGTGCCTCTTGATGACTTGGTCTCTTCTAGTATCTCTCTCAACGTAAGATACCGAAGACACGACCTTGATATTTGTAAATGTCCAGCTCCTGCTTGTAATCGATAAACGCCTTGGCCAAGTTCATCTGTGAGGTAATCGGCTACTGACTGGTGGATGAGCTGAGCTTCGCGATCTGAGTCTTCCCCGTGAAGTTCATGTTGCTCCCAGAGGTCGCGGCTTTGGAATTGGATCAGGCCTCCAGAAATGTACTTGACATACTTCTCGAAATTTTTCAGCGTATCTGACCATCCTTCGTGGGCCCTAAGCTCGCGGACAGATGTGCAGCTCATATCCTTATCTATAGCAAGCGCGTCTCGAAGCTCTTGTGCGGACAATGGTCTCCCAGCGAATAAGACCCACTGGAAGATCTTCACCATTTGACGCTGCTCGGTTGCCGGAACGTCTCTCAGGATAGATGCGTACAATTCACCTAGAGTTTCCGGACAAGATTCGAGCTCCCGAAGCAGCGTCTTCGTCTGGATGCCCCTCAAGTCCTTATCCATGATTGTCTCAGTGACTAGAGAAACCCATTGAAACCCACCCCCAGCTCTTGACAGAATCTCTGTCTCCAGCTGCTCGCGCTTGGACTTCGGCTGGATGCTTTTGAGTCGGTTTTGCGTGTACCACCGAATATCCTTATCATTTCGCTTCTCCACGTGTACAGCGGGGATGATCTCAAGGTCGAGGGTCGGGTAGTGTCTGGAAGAGAGGCATACCTTGACTCGCCCACTACTACACTCTGCCTGTGTTATTAATTCTTTGAAGTATGCTAGCAGATTCTTTGCAGAATGTTCACCGCATTCGTCAAGGGCGTCGATAAAAACGACAGCAGGTTGATGCTGTGTCCCTTTCGTAAGGACATCAGATAACATCTCTTGGAGCTCCTTTTCGTTCCACTCCCATCTATGTTCCGCGTATGACCCGTGTCGCCTCTCTCTCCCATCGAATGTTGCAGTCAGTCGACTGAGATACTTCGGAAAGTATTCGAGTAGAAGATTCAATAGAGCACGGAGTAAGCCCAGCGGCGTCTTCTGCAGTTTGACCCCTTGGCCGTGGAAGAAGAAGGCAATGACGATGCTGTCTGGATTTTCTTCGCGCATGTTCTTGAAAGCATGTTTCATAAGAACAGACTTGCCGGCCCCAGGATCTCCTTTGACCCAGAAAAGTCCCTGAGGTTTGTCCTTCCAAGCTCGATACTGTACATCATCAGAGAGCCACTTGCAAGTGTCCTTTGCAACAAGAAGTTCACTAAGTCGATGTTCTTGCTCCGGAAAAGCAAGTGATCTGAGACATTCTGCACAAAGTCAATAAACTCTCATGTAGCTAGTCAAAGTCTACCTACCTTGTTCCCCAGGTGAGAGCTGTGCCGGCGCTGTAACGCTATTAGTAAGCTCACACCCTCCTGGTCTATAGCTCAGTAATGTATCTTACTACTGATCATCTGCTTTATCAGAGGTCTGCTTGCTGAAATCAAGTTCTGCTGGCTGTAGTCCTTAGCAAAGCACCACAATCAAAGCTTCCAAGACAGTAAGCTTCACTCACTGTGCGTTGTCAATCTCTAAGTTCTCAAACCCGTCGGTCTTCCTACGCTTAGCAGTAGGACTCAAAGGGCGTTGGGAGTCGTGTTCTGTGAGCAAAAGCATTAGCGTCAGATTAGTAACTTGCAGGATGAGAAGAGCGGTCTCACTGACTACATGCGACTCGAGTAGCCTCTTCCACTGTGCGTATATTCGCCACATCTACCGCTGGTACTACTGACAGCACCTCCTTTGCGTACGCCGCTGCCGTCGCCGCCGCGTACGCCTGCCACCGCTTGTTCTTGTGCGAGTCGGCGTAGTCGCAGATGCCGCGGATGACGAGACACGGGAAGCTGTTCATCAGGCCTGCCGCCTCCATCTCGAAGCAGAGCACGCCGCCGAGCTCTGCGCTGACTTGGTCTCGTTGCGCCGCGCTCCTCATTACCTGGTTGCCCGATGCAATCGTGCCGTAGTGCACCACCACTTCTCCTTCGCTCTCGCGCGGCTGCCGTGCCTCTTGTCTGTCAACGCTACACTGGTCGCATGTTTGCCCTCTGTCGTGGTCATACGTTGCTTCAAAGAGAACGTCAGGCCCCGCCTTGACGCGCTGGAACTTGGCGATGCGCTCTAGCTTAGAGGCGTGCTCCAAGAGCTTGCTTCTACCGCGCAGCTCGTTCGCCCGCACTTTACTTACCGCACTAAGCAGAATGTGCGGCGGAGAGTTTAGCGACCCGGTCCGCTCAAACCCGCTCGGCGTTGCTTTACCCACGTCGTACTGCACCACCCCGCCAAAGGTCTGGTGCGGCTGACTGATCACCACGTCCCCAAGCCGGACGTCTGCTCCAGCGGTGGGGACGCCTCCGCCGATGCCCACCATCAGCCCGAAGCGGATGGCCTTGAAGGTCGCCCGCATCTGTGTCGATACGGCCGACGCGGGGTTGTTGCCAATGCGACCGATGGGCAAACACACGATCGCAACGTTGTGTCTGCCTATCGATCCCAAGGCGTACAGGTTCTCGTCGTTGTCATTCGGGTCGCGTTTGAGGTCGTGGTGCTCTTCGTCGAGCATCTCCTGCGCGGCTGCCAGCTCGACGGGCAGCGCGCACACCCATCCCACCGTGTAGTCGTCGCAGCGCAGCTGACGAGCCATCTGCTGCTCTTGCGACGGAGCAAAGAGCTGCTGCGAGGGAGGTGTTGCGTAGAGGGGCAGTCAAGGGCATTCCTCGCGGATGGAAAGCGAGTGTACGTGACGCGGAGGTCGAGCAGCGTGGCGGCAGCACTTGCTGCTGCTCAGCCTTGCGGCCTGCACGGCTGCCCACTGTCGGCTGTCAGCTGGAGATTGGCAGGCTGAGGTGTGGACGCTCTGTATGCGCATAGGACGCGAGTGGCACAGGCGGACTGCCCATTGGCCAGGCGTGCATGGGTTGGGCGGGCGCACAGTAGTCCTGCATAATCCCACAATCCCGAGTGCTGGGTGTGAGCTCGCACGCACCACTTGTTGAGTAGCCACGCGAGGATCCAAGTCGATCAAGAGTGTGGTCCCGGTCCCGGTCCTGGGTCCAGGGTCCAGGATTTAGGGTGGAATGGCGGAGTGGACAGTTTGCATGCAGCTCTAGCTGGTGCCCCTATTGCGCGGTGCCGAGCAGCTGGGGCATACTGTAGGTAACGAGTGCATGGCCACAACTAACGAAGTAGTTTCTCGGCTGCACTTTCTTCCCTCTGCATTCGAGGCTGGACAATCAGAAAGCCATGCGCGCGAGGAAATCGAGTACTTCAAGTACTTCGTAAAAGCCGAACAAAAGCAGGCTATAGCTTGATCGGGGAGTTCTTTGCAGAGCTAAAGGCCTTCATCAAGAAACAGTGGCATGAGTATGAGAGTAGCCCGCAGCAAGACTTCGGGGCATTTCTCAGATGGTGCGTTAATATGGTAAGAGGGAGAGAGAGTATTGCAAAAGGGCATTTTCAGCATGCAGGTGTGATGGTTGAAGCGGGTTTCTAACGAAGCAAGCACCTGTTTCAGCCATGTAGTTTAGCAGTGCTTCGCTTATATATGATTGTAATGCACGCATGCCAAACAGTTCTCGAGATATCCTATCCGCCTTGCCAGTTGCTCCATTGAACAGTTGACTAACTTAAGAGTCGTATGACAGCTTGTATCGCCTAGCCCACCCATCGATGCCGCTTACGAATCGACGAGCCACGCCCCTCTTGATTTCGCTTCGAACAAAGAAGCCGGGATCTTGATCTTCATACACCTGCCCTAGATCTTGCCAGTCCTCTAAAGTGGCGTCGCAGGCTTTTTGGAATTCCTCCTTCAATGCATCGTCTACAACATTCGACTGTTGCAACTCACTGTATGCTATGACTGCTGCGTCCCGCGGGCCTAGTATATCAAAACGCGGATTCTCTGGAGTCTGTTTCTGGGCTGTTGCAGTGTTTTCAACGACGCTCCGCAAGAAATACTCATGGGGCTGAGTGGGCAAGACGTTAGTGATGTTGATGGGCGGAAGACTTGGTGTAGGCACACCGATCCTCGTAGACTGTCGTTCTCTCCGCTGCTGTTCTTCGGCATATAGCTGCTCACGAATATCCTCAGGAACATCGTCGTGGCTCTTCAAAGCATGGTCCTGCTGTAATGGTTCAACAAGCGCCTTGAGGTGGTGAGTCCGAAGCTTGTAGTGCTTCTTGCCAAAGGAATCGCGCCAGCAATGCGGACCCAGATTGCATGGCGGGCCAGGGCATCGCAGCAAGGCATATACTTTCTGCCAGACTAAAGGGCTCCCACTCGGCAAGCGGTAGGAATCCGAGCGTGTCACAGCCGAGCTGCCTAGGTCCAGGGCCAGCTTCTGCCGTACAGTCACGTAACGTCCGACCCGTGGCTGTGTTAGAAGAGGTACATAGACTCCCCTGTGATGCCATACCGCAGTCCTCTACCACTTGTGCGTTGTCGAGGCTACCCCGGCGCTGAGCTGAGCTGAAGGGGGTGTCTGGTTCGTGCGAGGACTCCATTGTTGGCGCAATGTTCGTCACGTCGTTGCGCTGCGTGTGTTCGTAGTGTTTTAACTGCGCATGTCAATTCCTTAGGGTCACTTCACGTGGTACCCAACCTTCTAAAAGATTGCAGTGTGGATGCCACTAGTGGTTGCGTCGTTGAGAGCTTGCTCTCCATGTGGTTGGGGAGCCACCTGTCCAAAAACAGCCGCACGTGCTTAAGAACACCAAAACGCACACCAAGGAGTTTAGGACAAGACACGCCAACTCTCAACAACGGGCACGTGAATGAGACGAAGCTCTGTTCTTTTCATGAAAGCACTGTCCTCTCGTATAGCTGGGCTTTATCTATCATCCGCAAAGAGGTTGCCAGATTGCAACAAGAGTGTGGCTAGCCGCACAGTCCACGAGATATGCGTACATACCAAGCAGTTACAGCAGGTCTTCAGGTGCATTTGCGTAATCCTCAACCCCACACCTGCCTTCAATTTCGGTAAAAGAGCAAAACCATGACCCGCTTTCTTCCACATCGTAGTAACAAGCCACGTCAATTCCCTGACCGATTCTGCCGCCAGTACCAGATGGCCATCGTCAAGCAGGTTAGTGGTACTGCACACACCCAATACACCCAGAACTTGTCGGACACCGACCATGCAGCCTTCGTGCCGTCGTTTCCGGGCGTAAAGTTGAAAAAACTCATGCTGAATATAGCCTGCTCTCTTTTAGCATGAGCTTAGTAAGGGCTGGGGAAGACGAACCGACAGAAATGTTGGGGGCAAGAATGCCATGGTCACTACGGCAATCATCTTCAAAGCCCCACTGTCAAGCCTCGCTGCTTCTCCTAAGCCCTTCATCACATGACTGTCTCGCTGGGCGATCAAGTTGTACGCCTGTCAGGACGTTAGTACTTGCTCCTCGCATAGTCAATACCTCTATCCCTACAAGAGAAATCTCGTTCTGCAGTCGTTCTTTGTTCGACTGAGAACGCAGGAACAGGCCCCGAAGCATCCGAAGTTGAGAGTCAAGGTGCATTCGTGTTTGGTCTGAGGCGTCAGCATGCCCCCCGCCTCCTCGCTTGTCCTTGGTAGAAAGATCAATGGCTTGCTGCTGCATAACTTCCACCGTATCCAACGACACACTAAGAGTCTCAAAAGAGTGGATAGCGTGTCTTGCCGTCTCATGCATTATCGAGAAGTCCTGAAAACCAAGGGTCGACAGCGGGCGGTCCTATACATCCAAATCAGTACAACGGACTTGTAGCGTCTTCGTCACACTTGCCTTCTCGATAGTCCGGATAACGTCTCGTATACACCAGACAGACAAGTCGTGCAACTCCAGTATTGCCTGTACAAGTGGTACGTGCAATGAGAGCGGCTCAGAAGGCGGAAGTCTCGGCCACATGTGGGACAAAGCCTGTTGGAGGAGGTGCTGGAACGCCAGGTCTACACCTATGCAGAGGACAATGCATCTCTGAGGGTCCCAACGCGAACAGAACGTCATCTCGTGCCACGAGTAGCCCGGAGGATTGGGAGAGACAGCCTTGACCAAGACGCGGAACCATGTTTCTAACGCGGAGGTTAGTTACGGCCTAACTTTAGAGGTACAATCATATACTGTAAGTTTGAAGATGTCCATCTTGATCAAAAGACTCTTCAAAGGTAAAGAAGCCGTTGGACCGTCGGTATGCACTCGATAATAGATGCCCGGGGATCTGGAAGTGCTGTGACAGCTCCGGAGCAAGCTGTTTGCCTGTCGAAAAGACATCGTCTTGCATCAGCCTGTAGAGCGATCAGTGTTCGACAAGTGATTGCCAAGTAGCCGTGGGTACAGGTATTGTAGCTTCGGAGACTGAGAATCCTGTCTTGATGCTTAGATAGAGCTGTGTCAATGGATAAAAACCCGCTGTACGTTGAGACATCGATCTAGCTGCCTTGTCTCCAACAGCCAACCCTTCGAAGCTGAACCATACTTAGTTTCAAGCTACAGCGAGGCTTTGAGGCGGCTCACATGATTGTAGAACAGGCAGAGAACACATCATGTGCATCGAGAAGACACGCAATGAGGTTTGCAAGGAGTCTTTATGGCGATCGAGGACAACACTCACTCACCAACGGCAGGCATGCATGGCAGTAGGGACGATGCACGCCTAGCCAATGGGCGGGCCGCCTGTGCCGCGCGCCCCTCATCTGCGCTCACGGCTGCACTAACAGAACGTCCACACCTCAGCCTGCCAACCAACAGCTGCTTGCTGACAGCTCACAGCGCGCAGCCGGGCGCTGTGCAGGCCACCAGGCTGAGCAGCAGCAAACACTGCCGCCTGGCTGTCAATGCCACACCATTGCTTCACAAACACTCGCTTCTTCTCCGCAACGAGTCCCACAACTGCCCCTCTACGTTCTTACTTCCTTGTAGTAGCCCTTAGGTCTAATATAATAGCGAAAAATGGGGTGCCAGCTGCGCCGCAACGACTACACGGTGGGATGGGTGTGCGCGCTGCCCGTCGAGCTGGCAGCCGCGCAGTAGATGCTCGACGAGGATCACGACACGCCCCCATCCGACGTCCACGACACCAACATCTACATCTGCGCACGAGTCGGCGAACACAACGTCGTCATCGCCTGCTTACCTAAAGGGCAAACGGGCACCAACTCGACTGCCACAGTCGCTGTGCAGATGAACATGGCGTTCCCGTCTACGCGATTCGGGCTGATGGTAGGCATCGGGGGAGGCGTGCCTAGCGAGGAATCAGACATCAGGCTTGGGGATGTGGTGGTTAGCAAGCCGCAGTAGAACTTCGGCGGGGTGGTGCAGTACGACATGGGGAAAGCGATGCCGAGCGGGTTTGAGCGGACCGGGTCGCTAAACTCTCAGCCGACCTTTCTGCTCAACGCGCTTGCAATCCTGGAGGCCAAGCACATGAGGGGGAAGCACAGACTGCTGGAGTATCTCTCTAAGCTTGACAGTCTGCCGGACTTTGCGCGAGAAGCTGCCGGCCCGGACACTCTCTTCAACGCAGCGTACGTCCACGAGTAGGGAGTGGCGACGTGCAGGCAGTGCGACAAAAGCTACTTGGTAGCTCGGGAGCCGCGAAGACAGGAAGTGAAGGTTCACTACGGCACGATTGCATCGGGCAACCAGGTAATGAGGAGCGCGGCGCGACGAGATCAAAGTCAGCGCAAAGCCCGGCGGCATGCTCTGCTTCGAGATGGAGGCGGCGGGCCTGATGAACAGCTTCCCGTGTCTCGTTGTCCGCGGCATCTGCGACTACGCCGACTCGCACAAGAATAAGCGGTGGCACAGGCGTACGCAAAGGAAGTGCTGTCGGTGACACAGCCAGCCGAGGTGGCGAAGACACACAGGGTGGACAAGGTGATCCTAGAGACAAGCAATTAGTGCAGCAGCAGTCTTAAATGTAGTCGTGTGTTGGCGCTGATACCGTGCAGCCAAAGCGAGCTACTATATCCCATTCCCTAAGAACCCATACTTTGTTGGACGACAAGATGACCTCCGCGTGCTGCAGCAGAAGTTGATGGCAGACTAAGACTGCCAGAAGCTGTCTATCGTGGGGCTTGGTGGGACAGGCAAGACCTAGGTGGCACTGCAGTTTACGTACAGCGTGAAAGAGAAGCGGCCAGAGTACTCGATCTTCTGGGTGTCTGGGCTGAGCATGGAGAGCTTCAAGCGGGCATGCGCAAGCGCCGCAAGAAAGTTGCTCATACTGCAGGCCGACGGTGGAGAACAGGACGTGAAGGAGCTAGTGCAGCAGCACTTGAGCCCAAGCCGAGCAGGGCGATGGCTGCTAGTGGTCGACAATGCTGATGATGCCGACATCTTTTTGGGAACAGAGCAGTCGAGGGACATTGTCGACTACCTGCCAGAGAGCGAGACAGGCGTGGTCGTGTACACCACGCGCACCCCAGAGATAGCCGCACTGGCACGCGGCGATTTTATAGAGCTAGGAGCAATGGACCAACACGAAGTAGCCGCCTTCCTTACCAGATCGCTGACAAGGGAGGACCTCCTTTGCAACGACGCAACGACAGCAGAGCTACTAGACGAGTTGACGTGCAGTGATCTCAACAGTCAATCAAACAATTCTTGTTTGTTTGGTTGGTTTGCTGTTTTTGACAAGTCAAACAATAATCTAAGCCCGCTAAGGCAGTCAAACAACAAGTTCTGAAGGCTATTGTTTGTTTGGTTGGTTGATGTATTGAGTATGTACTGTGGTATCAGGCAAAAGTATTGTCACTTGTCCCAGCGCGCATGGGCCACAGCTTCGGAGATTACCTTCATTGCTAAGTAGCTCTACTGTAAATCTTACATACCAATGCATACTAATTTTTATGGAAAACAATGTTCCTGCCACGCAACCTCCGTCTCCTGATGTTGTGTTCTCTCCTTTATGCTCTCATCTCATCTCAATAATGCTTTCATCTCATCTTAACCAAATACCATCTATCCCATGCCGCCAGCATTTCATTTCTTGTGATGATCAGATACAGGTCCAAACACTTGCCTAAGCTGGGCATCCATACTCCTTCATCTCTAGCTAGGTTGGAGTCTCTAAATGCCAGGTTAGATACTCTTTGGGAGTCCCTCCTACGCCTCAGAAGAGATCTGGCAGGCCACGGCTCCTATCTCCTGAACAAGTTCAAAAGCTCATCCTCCTTGTTTAACAGAGTTGGTCTACTTGGCAGATGAGCTGGCTAGCCTTGGCGCAGCATTTTAGTGAATGTAATGTCTCTGAATACCCCATCTGCTATGCCCTTTGTGAGGCAGGATACACACAATGCATTGCCCTTGCAAAGCCGCCACTTTCTCAGCAGAACAAGGATATACGCTTACAATGGGCTAAAGATTATGTCAAGTGGGAACGCTGGATGTGGGAGAGGATACTTTGGAGTAATGAGACCTGGGTCACAGGGGGCAGGCACTAGAGAAAATGGGTGATTCGGCTACCTGGAGAGGAATTAGATGACAATTGCTTAGTGAACAAAGTCTGTAAGAAGAGAGGCTGGATGTTTTGGGGTTCTTTCTCTGGTGGGGTAAAAGGTCTATGTCTGTGAGGGTCCGTCCAACTGGAGGGTACAACCAAAGCTGGAAGGCTAGATGTATGGTACGTAGTCGGGGGATGCAAGGTTGGTTCTCTGGAATGAACGGGATCAGGATCGAAGGGATGATACACAGACAGTAGTGGGGGCTCGCTGTCAAGCGTATCGAAGAGGAGGGACAATGTAAATGCAGTAGAAGGGGCTCTCTGCAAAGCGTATTGAAGATAGAACAGTAGTATTGCTTTCACTTGATGAGTTGAACACCTCGAGCCATAAGGGCTCTCCATGCTGTCTATATACTGTATCCTGTGGCTAGTGCGTCTCGTCGTCTCGTTGTCTCGCCGCGTGGTGTCTCGACGTCTTGGTGTCAATAGGTCAATCTAGAATGCTACACTGGGGCTGCTGCACC
>ML976176.1:20851-31163 GCA_010015635.1 Clathrospora elynae | reverse complement strand
AGCGGCAATCGAATTGCCGTGCCCAGATTGAGTTTTCTCCCTCAGGCTGGACAAATAATGATATAGGCCTTGCCTGGCTTGAACAGGTGTTTGATCGCTACACCAAGGCCAAGGCACGACGATCTTACCGACTACTCATCCTTGATGAACATGCGAGCCACCTGACCATGGATTTCATCACGTATTGTGATGTTCAAGCCTCTCTCAACTGCATGTTGCGTCATCGAACAAAATCGGCTTATTATCGAAGAACAATCGTGGACACATTTTTATGCACGTCTTCTCTGAGGGTAGCAGTAACAAAGCATGTGAAATTGCGGAAGACACTCCTGCCCCCTACCTGTGTCGGTATTGTTCCTTGACAGTACGCCAGGTATACCTCGCTATTTCCGACTTTGTAAAGCGCTGAGCAAGTCACTTCCCATCCCCATGCTAAGACCTGTCGGTTTCTGTCTCGGTAGCTTAATTATTGGTGTCATATGGGTTTCGTACTGCGGCATCAAAGGCTTTGAGAACAACGTCATCTCCGAGACACGAACACGCCTCCTGGATTCTGAACTGTGGGATAAAAGTGACCATCGATGCTATCTGTACTCGAAAAAAGACGCTCTTGTTTGGTGGGAAGATATTCGAGTACACGCACCACTCGGTTCCTCCACACAAGAGCTGTTTGATGAAAGCGAACATGTGAGACATGCACAAAATGAGCCAGATAGATACTGGGAAACTGTCCGCACAACGTGGGAGAATGCAACATCAACCTTCCAAGCAAATATCAATAGTAAATTTGCAAGCGTCAACAAACATAATCTCGTGGTGGGTGGCTCATTCCGCGCATTTGGTGCACAGACACGGTATCTATCGGTACGGTATCTAGGTAGGTAGAGGATTCCATGCATTTGTCTCCCTGAAACTGTTGAGCGTGTCGTGCATGCCGCTCCGCTTCCTCGTGTAACTGTTATCTTGCAATACCTTCTAGCTACAGCAGCAAGAAGGTCGGCCTTTTTGTTAACCAAGGTCAGCCAGGCGATGTTGGTGAGCGAGCCGTATGCCGCCCGGCCGCGCCGTCCCCTCTTCTCGTCGCTGGAACACTTAGATAAAGTCCATCCCTGCGGTTCGAACAACCCTCCGCGACGAATCGGATTTAGCGCTTGAGCAATCTGCACAGTGTATAAAGTGCAATTAGTGTGGAGCTGGCAGCTAGTGTCCTGACATCAACGTGCAACGGCTGGATCACGACAACAGTGGGGTTCGCGCGTCGATACCACCAGGCGTGTGGCCCTAGACGATGTGTCAGTTCGGGCGACGGGCAGAGTTGGTTTTGCGACGAGCAACGGTCGATCCCCTTCAAGGTCTCGCGAGCTGTGCAACCGCTAATTGCGCGACTGTGTTCCAACAAACGCCGCATCACGTCCCGCCGCAGTCGCTCAGAGCTCTTTGACGAACGTTATAAATTGCTGGCTCAGAGTTGCGTCTCCTCCAAGAGCTTGAAGAGAAAACTGTTTTCCAGCCTTTTCTAGAGTTGACTGCACGTTGTGGTTAGGCATTCCAGATCAAAGCGATCTTGTTGAGGGCTTGGCACGGTGATGCAAGCAACCGCTGCGTCGTATTGTGTGCAACCTAATTGTCGTATGAGCATTAAGATCGCGTGGCACAAAATTGGTGATGTGGTTAAAGAAGATCAGTTCTTCTGGTCCTTCATCTCAATGTCAACCCTTCTCACTTCCACATCTGTTTCCACCACCTTTTTCTCCTCCTTCCTTCCGCTTATTTGCATGAGTAGCCACGATTTTGAGCCATACCATAGCCGAAGATGCGGCTTTTGCGGATGCCTCGTTAACGAAACGAAAACTGGATCGTATCTTGCTGTCTCGACAAAGCTAGGCCCAGCTACCGAACACGCAAACATGAGCTTTGACCAGCAAAGCAAACACATTCGAGTGGATGGTTCAATCACATCAACCTCGTGGACCCGGTTCGAATACGAATTCCCTAGCTATTATCTTATCCACGCTCACTGTCTTCAAATCTTTCGGGACGCGTGCCCCAACTCGAAAGTACCTCTCCGCTACGTCATCGCTAGCGCTAGTCTGGTACGCCAAGTGGATTCTCGCGATTGCCATCGTCTGTCGGAACTGGATGCGGCTGTTATAGTCGCGAATTTCAACCCTGCAAAGTTCGAAGTTTTGAACAATCTCCTGTACACCTTGGATACTTTTAGCAGTTTCATACAGAGCGTATACAAGCTCCCGTATGAGCTCTACGAGTCAATTCTCACACGTTGCCAGCTTGATCTCTCTCTCGCAATAACGGCATGTGTGAAACCCGAACTCTTTATGCAACTTTCTGGTCAAGATGTTGTCAGGACGCGTATGACGATGTGCATTCAAGCAGCATCACTCCTTAACCCTGACACGCTGCAGGAGGTCTTCACAGAAAAAGTTGTCACACTCACAGAGAACATGAAAGCTACATTTGTAATGATCTCTGGCGTAGAATATTTGCAAAATATTGGGCAAGAATCATCCAACCCGAAGGCTATCGATTTCATCATTCCAAGGGGTCAACCAAAACAGCTTGCGCTTCGGACCAACGATGTAGGACTCCTTAACATCGCCTTTGGAGTAGACGCCAAAGGAAACTACAACTGGATACGACCTGACACTCGTAAGCATGATATTGTGCTGGATACGAGAGATTTCACAGCTATTCGCATTGTCTTTGACGTAAGTATCGTTCCAGGTCGTGAAGCAATAACACTGACCTACAAAGCCTGTCAAATGCCACATGATAAGCACAGACCTGCCTGGATACAAAAATAGCTATCCTCGACCTATTCTACCATGCGCGCTCGGCAACTGGGCTCCACTTCCTACGGTATCAGTGGATAACTCATCTCTAGGACTTGCAGGCTATATCAAAGCCTCCTACATTGAGTTTGCTACTCTTGAAAAACTCTATCTGTTGTTCGACCCATCTCAAGTTCTTATTGGTATATTCACCGATATGGGGAAGGGTCGTGTAGAGGTTCGAATAGAACGGAAAGCTGAAATAGCTGTGAAGCTGATTCGCAATTGGGACCGACGACCATCTCTCCAGGTAAAGTTGCTTATGTCACTCTTTTGACTAACTACTAACAATGAACGTAGATTGAAGACTGTGAAGGACGACTCTTTCCAGTGATCAAGACCCCTTCAATCTTTCAAGAAATTAGTACTCAACATTGCCGTGGAGTTTGGTTTGCAATATTTGGAGACACTTTCATCTTCAATGTCATATAAGGAAATGAATGGCCGGTTGCCAAGTTATGGTCTGAAAACGAGAAATCTAGAAGACAAAAGAGAAATATATGGAAGTGAGGAAGTATTTGGTGGATACAAACGAGTGAATATATATCCTACTTTCACATATGCAACGGTGCTCCTTAACTGACTTGCATATAATACATTCTACTGAACCTAGTAACCAAGCCACGCCACATTATGAACCAGCGTCGCAGCAAACTACGCAAAGATTGCCGCATTGCGAGTTTCCTTGCAAAGCTTGTCGTGTCGAATGATAATGTGAACTGTGATAATGAGTGCCCCCATACATCTGTGGTATACATATAGAGTGTGGCACCATATGTTGCGGCATAGTAAAGTACGACGTCTGGGCGGAATGAAAATTTGGTGGTTAGATCCCGTGTAAATGTAACAGCCTGGCCCACTAGCGCACTCCTCTCTGCAACAGCCACCTTCATGACCACCGCTTCAGCACCTTTCACAGCCACCCATATGTTCATGTATTGGACTTCGTTTTCAGTCGTGGGGTAGGTCTGGAAGATCCGGCTCGAGGCCTGAATATCACCTGATATATCTCTCAGGTACCCTTCTGCTTGCTCGCTGGACTCTGCAAGTCGACATTTATCCTGCTATATCTTCGGAATACATGCAATAATGGAGAAACTCTAGTTCGATTCGTAGAAGAGTATACTTGCGTAGGGCTGGGCATAGCGGCAAGAACGCATGATGATAATAGTGATCGCGTGTGCTGAAGCGAGGTAATAGACGAGTCGCAAAGAGGACTTGTGCTAGGTTGAAGGAACAACCCAGAATATTGATTGAGGTGAGATTATTGGGTTGTTCTTTGCGAGGAAGGGTGAGAGAATTGTCGAACACCATTAACCGCTGCGTGTTCTTGGCATACTCTAGCCACCGTTTGATCGCTGCCACCACTTCATCTTGCTTCTTGTATCTGTGAAAACGACTGGCCGGCTGATGGGCAGTCCTGCCGCAAGTAGCTCAGCTTCGTCGACACTTCGTCTTTGATATTCAGCCAGAATATCGCCAAATAGTCGTCTCTATGGGCCTTGGTGTATGGAATCGCTAGCTGCGTCTTCCCGATCCCGCATAGGGCGTGTAGTGACTGCTTGACGACCGGTGCCCTCACTGAGCACATTGTGCATTGTAGCAAGCTCTGCTTGTCTTGCAACAAATTGATTGGTCTCAAAGGACTACACTCTCTTCAGCATTGCTTCGAGCTATACACAGTTACCGTTATCGCTATTATAAACAGCTACATACTGGGGCTACATACCTGCAACCTCTTGTTCCCATCGTAGGCCGATAACTGTACCTTCACTCTCAACCATAATTGTCAGACGGAGCTCCACGGCAGGAGCCGGGAGACTTCCGATCTGTGCAGCTGATTGCTGCTTGATCCATTGTTCTCATACCATCTTTGTTGCATCCATCTGCTCTTAGCCGGCAGGCCTCATGTAGGCTGCCGTAGCCGAGGAGATTGCTGTTTGCACCTTTGTTCTATCCCTTTTGCTCCTAGCCGGCAGACCTCATATAGGCTGCCTTTCGCCATAGATATTCCAGAATGACATGATTCATCCCAAGCCATTCCGCTTGACAATAATAATTAAATGGTCTGAAACTTTCTGATCATCATTATCATCTTTTGACTGGAACTTGACCATTTCTTTATGATCCGCATGGATCTAGTATGCTCTGCGTCGGCTGCGCCTGGAAAAACTGCGAATGCTTTTGGAATCACCTGTACCATCAGTACTCGCAATACCTGCGGTCAACGTGAAGGCATACCATGATCGAATGACCCAGCGCTGTCGGAGTCTTGTACTCCTTGTACGCAAACTTTGTCATAAACTCCCCACTAACTGGCCCGTACTGTCTAAGCTGCTGCTGAAGCCATTCCGAGTCTCGCTCCAGATGATCTAGCAGCCAGCTAGTGGTTGCCTTGTATACGGATGCCGCATTCACCAGCAGCTTTCCGAACTGTACTCCATTGCAGTATATTGGCCATACTGCGTACATAGTAGCTGAGCGTAGGGGCAAATTCTTGAGCGTCATGTTTCTTTATATATTGCATAATTGCCTCATGCATTTGAAGCTTTGATCAATTGGGTTAGATATTGCGTTTCAGAGCTCGGCCAGCGCATCGGTGGCAGAGGGTGCTTTCAGGAACATTTTACATAGCTGCAGCGCGCCGCTGGCTCATCGTCGCGTCGGATTTGATAGCTTGGATAGCTTGGATAATCCTATCTTCACAAGAAGATCGGGCCGTTGAGGCATCACGGGTGGTGATGGAAAGAGAGGTGGTCTTGGCAGAGGTTGTCACCGCCTGAGCGGTGTGAGTAGGATGCTGTGGTATTGCTATGTATGTATCTGTTCTGTGTCTGCTGTGACGACCTTTTATCAGGTACAGGAAGGGTCTGTGCTACGTGACGTATCTATGATACAGTAAGGTGCGGAAGGGACAACGCTGAGGGGTAAGGAGCGTCGGTCCAACACACGTGGCACATCTGACGGTTCACTTACTTCTCGGCTCAGCTATAACACACACTCCTTTTGTCGCGGTGCAGGCAGACTGAGCATGAGAGCAAGAGTGAATCGTATTCTGTTGTCTGTTGTGTTCTCCCTTGTTATGTCGTTGTGACTATCTATCATGTGGCCCACCAGCAAGTGGCGGTATGCATGACGTATCTATCATGCAGCTTAAAGATAACAAACGGCAAACCACAACACATGGTGCACAGAACGTTCTTACCTCACAAACCGTTACACCATCCCATCTTCTCTCACTAACAGGCTAGTACGTACAGGACTCAGCGCCCACAACGTTAGCCATCGGTTATTTAGATCATAATTTCCATAGCACCAAATACAACAAGGTTCTCCCAAGTCCTAAACCTAGTGCTACTGACAGTCGCGACGCAGAATCGCCAAGTGAATCCGTTGAAGGAGTGGTCGTCATGGTTGCATGTCAAAAGAGAGGTGTTGTGGCGATGGAAATAGAAGGTGACATGAGGAAACTATAATCATATAGGTTTCCTTTGTTATACACATGAAGCTATGCGAGAGAGGCCGGATAAGTCAGCATAAGCGTCGGTGTGAATAGGCAACGCTTTCCGGCCGAGTCTGGTGTCGAGGCACGGCAACCGACAAATGCGGGACGGTCAAAGCGACGGTACTGGAAATGAGAACGCACGTTAGGTACCCCCACTTCGCTCAGAAGTGATCGTCTTAGGAGCCTCTCCTACCGGTCAGAAGTATGGCATCATCTTAGGCATATGTCTCGCCGGCGCGATTCACCACGCGGCCAGCACCGGACAACGAACACGCATGCAATCTCCAAAAACTGATGGCTTTTTCGAATTGAATTTTGTGAAATTCGAGCATGTGTAAATCATATTCAGGCAGCCTTAACTCCTGTCTCGACGCAGCCGCGTGTGAGAATTATAGCTTGTCATCAAATCCACCCCTGCAGTGACAATGCCAGCCTTGCGCCTAAAAGTTTGAGATCTATTGGATTTACACGTGCTAGTCATCTAAACTACCTGTCTCCCTTTGTTGATGAACCATCGCTGCGTACCACTCTGTATAGCGAAGTCCACCTTGCGAGTATCAGCCAACATGCGCAAAATTTCAACTGTAGACGGTCCGATTTCACTCTGCAGCAGGCGCTGTGGAATGTCTCCGTAGATCTGGCTGACTATTTCTCTCGTGGACAAACCCGACTTGGTGTTTAAATTTTGTCCCCTGTTCAACCAATTGTCGAGCAGGACCGAGTAGATCAACTTCTCCCGCGCCCTTCGCTGCCTGATGTTGTGGTGTAGTAGATGTTCACGTAACCGATAGCTTGGCAAAGGTACTAAAGGAGGAGAGATAGATAGCTTCAGACAGAACCGACCATGAACCGACCACAACCCGACTCCCACTCGCTAGTTACTAGAATACAACTTCTCTTGCCCTTTCCACCGATTGCAGGTCGGCGCCTGTACTCCCTTTGCATGAGTTCTTCTTATGCCACAATGTACTGTTTGAGCTTAGCCGGCAGGTTTTCGATTTCGACGCCATGAGCTGGATAATCGATGATAAATCCTTGTGCTGCCACGATGTCGAGACTTTGGAGGTACAGCGTGAGATCCTCGACCACGGTAAACTCGTGTCCTAAGACATTGTCACCGGTGAAAAGAGCATTTTGCTCTTCAAGTAAGAAACACATATGATCAACGGCGTGACCGGGTGTGAAGAGAGCTTTGACAGTAGTACCCTCGACGGCAAATATCTGACCTTCTTCGATGTCGTTTTGGCCTGGATCAGGATGGCTCTTATGAATGTGGTTTTCGAGCGTGGCATCGTATGCAATGAAATCGGGCACACCGCCTGTGTGGTCGCCATGCCAGTGTGTAAGAAGGACATGAGAGATGTAGAGATCTCTTTCTTTCAGAATTTCGACAAGTCGTTGAATCCATACTGGCATTCCTTACGTGAATTACGTCAGAATCTTCCTGTTGTGAAGAAAATCTACCAGCTCTATTTACTTACCTCACCAGTGTCAATCAGAATTATTGCCTTGCCAGTGCCAAGAAGAAAGGTGTTTGTTCCTTGGAGCTGCATCTCTCCAGGATTTCCTCCCATCACCCTAATGACTCTATCCGTAACATCTTTAACATCATCGAGGTGAGGCAATTGACTTCCCTGAGTCGAGAGGTAGTCCTTCCAAAACTCACGGTCGATCTTGACGTTTGCTAAAGTGGTCATGATGGAGAACTCACGATGTAGTTAGATGAATGATAATTTACCTGAATATTGCTGCCTCCAAGTTCCGAGGGTAGTTTAGCTTGGAAACTGCTCCCAACTCCTCGGTAGTCTTTGATAGAGAATTCAGGATGACTGTCACTTTCGCACGTGCTGGTAGATACGTGCAGGTAAGCACTATGAGGGCGGCGATAATCGGAATCCGAGCCCAGCTACAAAAGCTTGTGTGGCGGTGAGTCTAGACCTCGGTGGCCCAATGCGGTACTGATTTCGCATTCTTGGTATTCAACCGAGCCTCGGAACGATATCCCAAAACGGGAGATTCTCGTCTCGAGGGCTATCGCGTAATGGTTGGATCCTGCATCTGCCTTGGCACCAAATCCGTCATATGCAGGGTAAATCTATTCTACCAGCGGTATATTGCTAGAATGACTCCCCTTGTATTCACGGTGATTGGTCTGGTCGGACTTAAACACGTGGCCCATGGTGGTTGCATCCGCAGTCTGCATTGCAGGGGCAGGCTTCCCTCTCTAATGACTTTTTCCACCAAGCATGACGTGCCAGGATCAGAATCCTTGAGGGTGCTTAATCCTGCGGAGTAGCAGTCTGCATTGCAGGGGCAGGCTTCCCTCTCTCGTGACTTTTTCCACCAAGCATGACGTGCCAAGATCAAAATCCTTGAGGGTGCTTAATCCTACGGCGTAGTAGTCTGCATTGCAGGGGCAGGCTTCCCTCTCTCATGACTTTTTCCACTAAGCATGACGTGCCAAGATCAGAATCCTTGAGCTTGCTTAATCCTGCGGCGTAGAAAGATGGGTTCTGGGCGTGAATTAGCCCGATTATAAGCTAGCAGCGACTGGGCAGGTACTGCAGGGATAGCCTATGCAACGCCACTACCGTCCACACTCCGCTAAATAAGCCCCAACGAGTCCTGGATACGCCTACTGTAGTATCCGGCAAAAGTAGTGTATATGGCCGATGCGGTGGCTAGTGCTCTAAACCCTGTTTTTGCATGATTTAAACAGCTCTTGGCGCAGTCTCAGCAGTTACTCAGCAAGTTCTACCGTGCACGTCGGCGCAACGATCACAGAACACCAAAAGCTGCACAACAAAGATGATGCAAGATGTTTGCGGCAGGAATCAGAGATATATGTATAGGCTTGTATTAAGACAAATCCATAAGGAGTTGTCCAGGCTCTGTAAGGGAGTTATATACAAGTACAGCGTGCGGCCTATCCTAGGCCGGGCCGTAGTGGCTCCGTAGGCTTCCCAACTGGATTACTCTCCTAGCATGTGTATGCGCTGATGGATCAGCATTGTGGCCAAGCCTTATCTATAAGGCTGCCAATAGCAACATACAATCAAACTAGGTAAGGGATATCCAGGCAGGAGAACACTCAGTCTTTGTCACCTCATCTCTCTTAGGCTTTGTTACCTCATCTACCTTAGGCTGGACATAAAATAAAACCGGCCTTGTCTGGCTTGAATAGGTATTTAACAGGCAAACCAAGAAGAAAACACGCTAACGTACTCCACAAGCGAGTGGCCCACACAAGCGAGTGGCCCATCTATGCCAAGACCCCACCAAAACTCTTATCCTCTATAGTATTCACGTAATGAGCCAACAGCACAACAACTTACCAGCTTCAAAAGAGGCTAGATTACAGCTTGCACTTCAAGCTATTAAATGTGATGCAGCACTATCTAAGAGACGCGCTGCAGTAATCTACAATGTCTCTCAAAAAACACTTGGATGCCAATGCGCAGGAACACCTTTTTGACGCAATTATGCACCCAACTCAATAAATCTACTTTAGACAGAGGAGGATGTTATTGTCCAGCATATTCTCAACCTCAATGCGCAAGGGTTTCCGCCCTGACTTGCTGCTGTTAAAGATATGGCTGATTCTTTGCTTGCTGAGCATCACCAAGACCCAGTTGGCCAGAATTGGGCTGCCAACTTTGTTAAGCGCCAACCTGAGCTCAAAGTCAAGTTCGATTGAAAGTACGACTATAAGAGAGCCCTCTGCAAAGATTCTGAAGTAATTAGAGACTGGTTCCAGCTTGTACACAACATGAAAGCAAAGTACGGCATCCTGGACAAAGACACATACAACTTTGACAAGATGGGCTTTATGATGGGCATGATATTGACTGGAGCAGTTGTCACAGGCTCTGAGCATTGGGGATAGCCAAAGAGCGTTCAGCAGGGCAATCAAGAGTGGACAACGGTTATCCAAGGCATCAACGCAACAGGGTGGGCA
>ML976176.1:2515-16299 GCA_010015635.1 Clathrospora elynae | reverse complement strand
CAACTCCAAAAGGCCAAGGCAAAGGAGGAGAAAGCAGCTGCAAAGCTTGCTAAGCTCTAGCAAGCTGAGGAGAAGCGTGTAGAGAGAGAGGCAGCCAAAGTAGTCAGGGCAGAAAAAGCTGCTGAAAACAAACACCAAAAACAGGCTGAAACAGAGGCACAGAATGCTGCAGAGGCTCTATAATTGTCCCAAAAGGGCAAGAGAATAGCTTCATCAAAACCACATGCTCGGAAGCGTAGAAAGGCAGCTAACAGAGCAGCGGATAGTGAGGAGGCTGCATCAGCACCTCTACCCAGAACAACAAGCAGAGGCTGCACTATCAACCTTGCAAACAAATATAAATAGTGCAAGGTTTTTGCATGCATTAATAAAGTACTCTACTACAAAATCTTGTGATAATAGCTGTTGTGGATGGCTCTACAGCCTCATGTTTGAAGTCGTGATTATAGTGTTTAGTGGCTTGTTACGCAGAGTGGCTTGTTATGCAGAGTAGCTTGTTACCGTGCACGTCGGCGCAACGACCGCCTCAGCGCAACGACCGCAGAACACCAAAAGCTGCACAACAAAGATGAGGCTGTAGAGCCACCTACATTAGCTATTATCATGAGATTTTGTGGTGGGGTATGAAGTAGACATATGCAATTGATTTGTACTATTCATATTTGGCAGGAAGGTTAATGTTGCGGCCATGTTGTGTTGTTCTAGGTGGAGGCACTAATGCAGCCTCCTCACTATGCACCGCTTTTTCAGCCACCTTTCTGCGCTTTTGAGCAGGTGGCTTTGATGAAGATGTTCTCTTGCCCTTTTGGGACAATTGTAGAGCTTTTGCAGCGTTCTGTGCCTGTTTTTGGTGCCTGTTTTTAGTTGCTTTTTTAGCTGCTTTTTCAGCCTTATCAGCCTTCTCCTTCTCCCTAACTGCTTTAGCTGCCTCTCTCTCTACACGCTTCTCCTCAGCTTGCTGAAGCTTAGCAAGTTTTGCAGCTGCTTTCTCCTCTTTTGCCTTGGCCTTTTGGAGTTGTAATTCCTCCTCTTCTTGGTCCTTCACAGATTGTCTTGCCCTAGCCTCTCTTACCTTCCTAGGTGACCAGACTGCAGCTCCACTATGGTACTCTTTGCGCTGTTGAAAATCAAGGGCCTTACCCTTCTTCTTGTGCTTCTGTTTGGTAGTAAGAGCCTCTCTTAAACCCGCATGTTCATGGTGTAGAAGCTCAACCTGTACCTGAAAGTGGTGGAGTGAAAGACTAAGCTCCTTTGCCTCCTCTTCAGCCCCCTCTTTAACAACTGACTGTACAAGTCCTCTCATCTTTCTCCAATCATGTTCAGATGTTCTTGGCCTTGATTCCTGCTCATCCAAAGCCTCCTGAGTGAATCTTTTGAGTATAACCTCTGGATTGGCTGGTGATATACCTGTTGCTTCAAAAGACTTCCTGATTGTTTCTTCCTTGTAGGAGGTGATCTAGGCCTTCTAAAACAAAAGGAAGAAGTCTCCTTTCTTGACTAGGATAAGTCCTTGGCTCTTGTGAAGGTGGGTTGAGAGTTCTTTTGAGTAGGCTGTTGAAAGAGGCTTGAACAATACCACATCAAGTGGCTGGAGGCTATGAGTTGAATGAGGAGGAAACACAGCCAGGATGATCTTGTTGCTATCACAGAATTTGATAAAATCCATGGTAAGGTGGGATCCATGGCCATCCAGGATAAGTAGTCGATAGGATTGGCGTGCTTTCTTCTTGGTTTGCCTGTTAAACACCTGTTCAAGCCAGGCAAGGCCAATTTTGTTATTTGTCCAGCCTGAGGGAGATGAGGTGATAAAGACTGAGTGTTCTCCTGCCTGGATATCCTCTACGCAGCTTGATTGTATGTTCCCCTTGGCAGCCTCATATATAAGGCTTGGCCACAATGCTGATCCATCAGCACACACACATGCTAGGAGAGTAATCCAATTGCGTGATCCATCTTGAAGTGCTGCTCTAACCTCCTTTTTCTCCCACATCCTCCTGCTGAAGATTCTCTTTGATCTGCTAGTGACACCAATTATAAAGCCCTTTTCATCCATATTGTATATGTGGCGTGGCTCAATGTTGTATTCCTTAATCTTTTGATGCAGAAGATTGAAGTACAGGTTGTATTTAGCCTTGGAATCAGCATTGTGCTGTACTCTGTCCATTCCAGCTGTCCATTGTGAGATGAGATGTTTGCTATTTCTGTTAATAAAGCGTGTCACCCAGCCCTCTCCTACAGGCTCCTTGGCTACCTGTGATGCAAAAATTTTGATCATCTCTCTTGTAGGTGGAAGGGCTCTTCTTTTCAGTCCTTCAATGTATTGTACCAGCTCCAGCTCCTGTTGTGGGTCGAGTTTTTGTTGCTTGATTGCCCGGGCTTCACTGGACACTTGAGAGTGCTTGTGTCTTTGGGCCAGTGTAACTCTGTTCACGCCATGCGCATGAGCAATTGCTGTACATGTAAAAGGTTCTCCTGGTTCTAGCAATTCAATTGCTGCAACGGCGGCTTCTATTGGACTCATATTGGTGGAGTTATTGCGTATTGAAGTTGGCATCATTCTGGTGTTCCGGTGTTCCGCAATCGTTGCGCCAAGGCGGTTGTTGCGCCAATGTGCACGGTACCGTGCCTGTGCGTGCAACAAACGGAGACGCGCAACAATCGCCAAACACCATAATCACAACTACAAACATGAGGCTATTGCAATGCCCACAATTGCTATCATCATGAGATCTTTTGGTGGTTCAATGAAAGGATGCTTGCAATCAATTTGTACTATTTGAATTTACATGGTAACTTGATGGTGCGGCCATGTGAGTTGACTTTAGGTGGAGCAGCCGGTGCTGCCTCTAGGGACTCCCCAGAGTCCTGATCACCACCCAAACGTTTCTGACGCTTGCTCTTTGGTTGAGATGGGCGTGAGGCTTTGCGCTTACCCCTTTGGGGTTGTTGTAGAGATTTCTTATGGTTTTGAGCCTCCTTGACTTCTTTCTGATGCGCACGTTCAGCAGCCTTTTCACCCTTCACTCTCTCCCTCTCTTCCTTGGCTGCTGCTGCAGCCACGCGCTTCTCTTCTGCTATTTTCTTCTTGTACAAGGCAGCTGCTGCCTTGAGCTCCTTGTCATTTGTTTTCTGGAGTTGTAGTTCTTCATAGTCCCTCTGTTTCACTGTCTCTTGAACACGTGCCTCTCTGATCTTTCTGGGTGACCAAAACACCGCACCACCATGATACTCCTTCCTCTGCTGCAAGTCAAGGACCTTGCCCTTCTTCTTGTGCTTCTTCTTGACAGTAAGAGCTTCTCTTAAGCCACTGTTCTCATAGTGTAGTAACTCATTCTGAACCTGAAGGTGGTGAAGTGATTGGCTTAGATCCTTTGACTCCTTTGCATTGGTATCCTTTACAGCTGACCGTACAAGGCAATCTAGGCGTCTCCATTCACCTTCACCAAGGCCTGATGCACCGGTTTGGGGTTTATCTGAAGTGTTGTGGGTGAATCTTTTGAGAATAACCTCTGGTTCTATGGGCCAGATTCCGGTACTCTTGAAAGCCTTCAAGACCATCTCTTTCCTGAATGATATACCCCAAGCTCTCCAGAACAGCGGGAAGAAGTCACCCTTCTTGATTGGGACCAGTCCTTGGCTCTTGTGAAGGTATGAAGTGAGCTCCTTAGAGTATGAGTTTGAGAGAGACTTAAACAGGACTACATCAAGTGGCTGAAGCGTATGGGTTGAGTGAGGGGGCAGGATAGCCAGGAGTATACGGTGTTTGTAACAGTACTTAATGAAGTCCATAGTCAGGTGACTGCCATGGCTATCTACAATGAGAAGCCGGTAGTCTCTTTCACGGCGGGCTGTGATGGGCTAGGCCCATGCAGTTCTACATGTGAGGGCTAGGCCCGCATGTAGAGACCCACAAGTGGGTCTGAGAGTGGAGTTGTTCCACCTCATTGTGCATAAATATCGACTATGCAAGTTGAATACTGTTCATTCAACTTGTGCCTGCCTTTTGGCCCAGTGGTCTAGTGCATATAGTCGTGCCTATTACCTTTTAGGTTTAGATCCTTACATTTTGAATGAACACCCCAAGGTCTAAGGTTCGATTCTGGCTCTGGCCATCACTTTGGCTTACACAAAAACAAGGCTCTTGATTTTGTGGGGGCTCGCAGTATTTTCACCTACCCTAATAGCGCAAGCTAAGAGAGGGGTAATGTGATGGGCTAGGCCCATGCAGTTCTACATGTGAGGGCTAGGCCCGCATGTAGAGACCCACAAGTGGGTCTGAGAGTGGAGTTGTTCCACCTCATTGTGCATAAATATCGACTATACAAGTTGAATACTGTTCATTCAACTTGTGCCTGCCTTTTGGCCCAGTGGTCTAGTGCATATAGTCGTGCCTATTACCTTTTAGGTTTAGATCCTTACACGGGCTTTCTCCTTTGTATACCAATCAAACACCTGTTCAAGCCAAGCCAATCTAATGTCGTTGTTACTCCAGCCTGATGGAGATGAGGAGATGAAGACATCATGCTTTCCTGCTTCAATATCTGTCACCCAAGCTGATTGCAGTGTGCTGTTCAGGGACTGATATATGAGACCAGGTGGTAGCATGCTCCCATCAGCGCAGATTGCAGCCAGATTGGTTATCCATTCACGGGATCCATCTTGAAGGCTTGCCCTCACCTTCTTTCTCTCCCATTGGCCCTTGGAAAAAACTTGTTTGGAACGTCCTGTAATACCAATAAGGAAGCCTTTTTCATCCATATTGTACATGTTATGGGGTTGTAAATTGTACTGGTTGATCTTAGAATGGAGGAGATTAAAGTATAGCTTGTACTTGATCTCTGAGTTGGCGTGGTGACGTAGGGCATCTATACCAGTAGTCCATTTTGAGACAAGTTTATTATGATGACGGTGGAGGAAGCGTGTTACCCATGACTCCAAGACTCTCTGTTTAGCAACACTAGAGGCAAAATTTTGTATCATCTCTCTTGTAGGTAGAAGTGCTCTCTTTGTCAAGTCCTCAACGTACAGTATAAGCTCATCCTCTTGTTGTGGGCTGAGCTTTTGTTGGTTGCGTTCCTTGTCTTCCCGTGAGTGCTAACGGCCTTGGTGTCTTTGGGACAGTGTAACTCTGTTTACACCAAACTGATTGGCAATTGCCTGGTACGTAAAAGATTCTCCTGGTTCCAGCAATTTGATTGCTGCAAGCGCGTCCTCCATGGCTGTGGTGGTGGTTGAGGGTGATGCGTCAAAGATAGGTAATAGTCTGGCATTTTAGTATTTGGCGATCGTTGCGCGTCTCCGGTCGTGCCGCGCACGGGCACGGTACAAAGAGTGGCTCGTTACGCGAACCTGCATGGTAATCAACGACTGACTTCTTACTGAACTTGGCTTTCCACCGCGAATCGGAACTGCGAACGTTACAATGGAAGAGGAACTAGTCTTTCCGTTCAAGTGGATCGTTATTTCATTTTCTCTAGCTCAAATACCCGCCTACCAAAATTGCAAAATATCTATGTTGGCAGTTCCTATTGCTAAAATATACCTAGGCAATGGCAGCCGTGGCTAGCTGGTCTCCTTGAGCTAACTTTTTCTCCTCGCCCATCATCTTGGAGAGGAGATCGGTGGACTTCTTGGGCGCATTCTTTGCGGCCTCATGTGCAGAAATCAGGCCCAGAGAGCCCTGGATCATGTTGACAGCACGACCGTCCATGGTATCGGAAGTGAAAGTGTCAATGTTGACCGTGTCCTCTGAACGCACCATCTCACGAGCGCGCACAGTGTTGAGAATGTGCAGCTCGTCGGGAGATAGGTATGCTTCAAGCTCTTTGTGAATTTGCGCACTGCCGGAGCTCTTCAGCTCTTCGACCTTTGCCATGACAGCGTCGCGCTTGGCAGCATCCACGGGCGCAAAAGCGTTCAAGCAAAAGTCCACTGTTTTGGCCACTTCCTCCTGGGTGAGCTTGCCGTGGACATAGGCGGTTGCTTGAATGACTGCAACACAATAGTAACAATGTGGATTGAAGGGTCCGCACCGCTTAATGGGAGCTACTTACTGGGTCGGAAGTGGGCAAACGCGCGCTCGAACCCTTCTTCGTCCCAGTCACTCAGGATAGCTTGGTCATGCCCCCTAATTTGCTTCAGGGCGCTCAAGACGATCAGCAGGAAGCGAGTGTAACCCTCAGCGACCTTCTTTGAGTGCCACTCCAGAGCTTCGCATTCGGTGACTTGGCCCTTGATGGAGGCGCAGATATTTGCAGCGGCCGAAAGCCCACTGGCCACGGCAAGATGGACGCCTGAGGAGAAAAACGGGTCGATGAAGCAGCCTGTGTCGCCAACAATGCGAGCATTGTAGCTTGCATAGGATGAGGCGCTGTATGACCAGTCAGATGCGGCCTTGATCTCAGTGACAAGCGTGGTATCCTTGAGCATAGGTCCGAGGATTCTAGGCAAGGCCTTCAGCATCTCTAAGTAAAATGCCTTTCTGCCTGGAGAACCCATCTCCTTCTTGCGGGTAGCTACCTCCTGGTTGATGACCACGCCGACGGACACGGTATTATTGTGGAGAGGAATGAACCAGACCCAGCCACTACCATCTGTAAGGAGAAATATTAGCAAAACTTTCCACCATCCAGAAAAGATTTACACGAACCTGAGAGAGCCTCAAAATAAGGCACACCCTCCTGTGGAGTTCCTACACCGTAGCGTCCGGCACCCTTTCAGTAGCCCCAGCTAGCAATGTTCTTGAGACCCTGGTTGAAATGGTGGTTCTTGAGGCATTTTGTGCTCATGAGACCCACGACGTAGTCGAATTTGACGGAACCTGAGGCGCCGTCCTCCTTGCGTGTCTAGATAGCTGAGATGGGGCGGCCAGGGTCCTGAGTCTTGTCGTTGGCGGTACTCGGGCCATCGTGAGGTGCAAACTTAATTGCGGAGACCTTGACGCCGTCGAAGATTTTAGCACCGCTCTTGCCCGCGTGCCTGAAGATGAGGTCGTCCGCCTCGGATCGCACAACGTTTCAGGAATAGGCGTTGGGGCCTCCGGCGCCGATAAAGTCGGTGTCGGCCGAGGACCCGCAGGGCCTGTGCCGGTACTGTTTGCCCCAGGTTCCTCTGGTATTCACTTTTGGCCCAGATAGGCTTAGCGGCTCGCTGAGAGATTTCACCGCACCCTATATCTAGGCCCCTTTGGATAGTAGGAATCAACACGTTCTTCTTCCCTCTTCTACCTGTTGACAATCGGTAACTAGACGGTAATAGAAAGAGCGCTAATGCGAATTTGTGGAGAATGCTTGTAGACTCACATGCAGGGTCCTTGTTGGTCAATACGAAGGCTGCTCCAATCTATGCAAGTAATCATCAGTTTTGCCTAGCCAGTCCAACACTGCCCATTGCGATGTAACTTCTTGTAGAAACCGTGCGCAACAAAAGTGTCATCGAGGTTGATGAATCGGAAAAATTGGCGCAGGGACGGCAGCATGCTCTCTCCCACGTGGTATCTACGGATGATTTAGAACCCATTCCTTTGCTGATAGAATGTCTTTCGAGTGGCTAGACTTACCTGGGAAACTTGTCTCCTTCGAGGACGACAGCCTCGATGCCCTCCCGTGCCAATGCTGAGGCGGGGTACGAGCCGGCCGGGCCACCACCAATAACAAGGACTTGAGTACGCTCTGGAACAGACATGGTTATATTTTGTGCAAGTGTATAGTATATGTGAGAAGGATGGAAACTCAACAGACTATCTGGTTCATAGCAGAATCAGCCAAACTTATAAAGTCTTGCGTAATGACGCACTCCGTTCGAAGTAACATAAGCTAGGCTATATACTTTCCGGCCATTTATACTTTCCGGCCACCCCGCCAAAACATGTACACTAGTTTCAACACGCAATATTTCCACAACAACACACTCAATATGGACGCCCGTGAGTTAGCTATACAATCTGCTATCCGCGATCTCAAATCTGGTGTTTTTACAAGCCAGCGGCAGGCCTGTAAGGCGTGGGGCATAGCTCGATCTACACTACAAGGCAGGCTAGCCGGCCAACAAAGCCACACAATAGCGCATCAACACCAGCAACTATTAAGCCCAGAGCAAGAGGAATTTTTAGTTGATTGGATACTTGATGAGGACTCAAGAGCTCAACCCCCATCACACGCACGTGTACGAGAAATGGCTAGCCAAATTCTCTATATGAATGGCGACTACGCTCTGCTTGGCCAGCTATGGATCTCCCACTTCATCAAACGCCAGCCACGCATTGCCTCTATTGTTGGCCGATCAATTGAGGTTGCTCGGGCTGAGGCAGCTAGCCCTGAGCAGATACGAGCATTTATAGAGCTCTTTGAACGTACTCGGATCAAGCTTAATATTAGAGTGGAGGATATATGGAATATGGATGAGACTGGCATTGCACTAGGGGTATGCACAAACTAACGGGTGCTAGCCAGCTCTCATAAGAAGAACGCTTATGTCAAGACTCCAGGAGATCGGGAATGGGTATCAATTCTTGAGGCTGTATCAGCTACTGGCAAAAAACTCCGCTGCCTTGTAGTTTTCAAGGGAAAGAGCCTTCAAAAAACATGGTTCCCTGCTCAGTCAGTACCCAATTGGCTATATACAACCTCCGAAAATGGCTGGACCTCAAATGAGATAGGAACTGAGTGGCTGAAACGTATATTCATACTAGAGACTGCTCCAACCTCTGATCAATATCGGCTTTTGATACTGGATGGCCATGGCTCACATATCGATATTGAGTTCATGTGGCTCTGCAAACAACACAAGATTGCCCTCATCTTCATTCTACCTCATTCCTCTCACATCCTACAACCTCTAGATCTTGCTCCTTTCTCAGTTGTCAAGACTAAGTATCGATCTCAGATTAGAGACCTGTCAGCCCTTGATGATGCAGCACCTATTAAGAAAGAACGGTTCATCAGCTACTATAGCAAGGCACGAGAGGAAGGCATATCAGAGCGAGTAATACGGGCTGGCTGGAAGGCTACAGGACTCTGCCCATACAATCCAGAGCTAGTACTCGCCTCGTCTCAGATATCCAACCGGCCTATCACTCCTCCTCCAACTTCCGAGCCTACATACCTAGATACAGTCTTCCAGACTCCTCAGAGGTCTCAGGATCTATATCAAGCTCAGCAGCTTATTCAACGGTCAGAGTCTCTATCCCGAAGCACCCGCCTAGTGCTTAGCAAGGCAGGCAAGGCTATATCAAAATCAAATGCTCGGTCAGCTCAGCTTGAAGCTGAAAATCGACGGCTTCAGCATCAACTTGATCATTTCAAGAATAGGCAAACAAGAAAGCGCGTTCGAATTGATCCAAATGAGCGCTTCAGCAACGTGGAGGCAATCAAGGCTGCTATAGATCAAGCGGCTCTGCAGATGGCTCAAAAATCCGAAAAGGATGTAGAACAGGCAGCTAGCCGGGCAGCTGCAGCAGCTGCAGCATTGACACTGCAATCCATGTGTACTGAGTGGCAATTGTAATTGGCATGGTTGGGTTATTGCGTGTTTTAATCGGCATGCGCATTTTTGTGGGGTGGCCGGAAAGTATATATGGCCGGAAAGTATATAGCCTAGCTTATCGTGTCACCAATTGCAACGGTATCCGAGAGTCGGGATTATCGATGCTGACAATTCACTGCAATGTCTAAACTCGTACCGCGGCGGATGTACGATGGTCGTCATGTGGGAACGATGGCTCGGTATCGCGGTGCAGTAGGATCGAGCATGAGAGCAAAATTGAATTGTATTGAGTTGTCTGTCTGTTCTGTCTCTCTGTCGTTCAGTCTCGTGTTGTTCTACCGTGACTATCTCTCATGAGGCCCACAAGGAAGTGGCGGTGTACACGTGTACATCATGCAGCTCAAAGATAAGCAACAGCAAACCACAACACATCGGAACAGAACGTTCTTATCTCATAAACCGTTACACTCGGTTTGCGCTTTTCGAGTCGGTATCCGTTGGATGCCGGCCTCATGGAACGACAAAGTTCGATGTCACTTAGGCATTTACACCGACGGGAAAGAGCAGAGCAGAGAAGGTGATAGTAATAGCAGTTTTATAGTAAGCGATACGAAGGCGGGGTTAATGTATGTACACATTGCTGCGGGTCGTCACTACTCCGCGGAGGGTAGGGGTGCTGCTCCACAACTGTCATAGGGTAGAGCATATGGGCAACTATTCCTCTTCAGGTTGATTTCTATTTTATTTACGAGCAGCAGCCATAGCAGCCATAGCCTCCTTGTCAGCAGCCAACAACTTCTTAATGGCTGGCCTGTTCACGCAGCGATCCCACCAAGCACCCACAGCCTTGCGACTGGTTATGATGTCTCCATACCCGCATGCAAAGAGTCGTTGAATTAGGGGAATGTAGTATATGTCTGTTAGAGTGAAGTCTTTTCCAGCCATGTAGTCGGTATGTTGTAGGAGACGTTCTGCCACATCGAAGTATGCCTCAGTGGCCTTCAGTGACTCCGCGACGACGGCCTCATTTGGGGGCAGACTCATGAACTTCTTGGCGAATTTCTCAAAGCCGATTTTGCCTGCTGGGTCGGCGAAGTAGTTCATCTCTACGGACTGCGCCTGGTCGAACAGCGCCGTAGCTTCGAGGTCGGACTCGGAGGGTAGAAGTGGCATAGAGTACTTCCTCGCAAGGTATTTGCAGATTGCGCGACTCTCGTAGAGAGTGAAACCATCGGGGAAAGTGATGGCGGGTATTTTACCCCATGGGTGACGCTTCATGTTCTCTTCGGACTAGGTACAGCGGCGTCAGCGACATACAACTTGCTTGTTCAAGGAAACGTTGCGTACCTTCTGTTCTCCCTTTGCCATGTTAATGAGCACCAGTTCGTAGTCCGTGAAGCCAGCTTCGGCGAGAGTCAGGCGGACACGGTCGGTGTTGCTCGAACCGCGACCGCCATATAGAGTGAAAGCGGGCATTTTGGAAGTATGGAGGAGTCTGGACACGAATTTAGGGCTGTTGATGAACTTCGACATGCGCAAGGACTGCTTTTGAGAGAACCTGGGTTAGCTACTCGGTATATAAGGTAAGTAGCCGCTCGGTATATGAGGCAAGTAGCCGCTCGGTAAATGAGCGTTTGCTCAGAGCAGGGTTGTGGCCAGGGCGCCTGTCGCAGGCATGTGCAAGTGCAGGTACAAGAGGTTGCAGAAAACACGAGGCTTTTCAACAGCACGTATTATTGGTAGGCTCGCTCGCTACCCAGTCGAGCCACTAAGAGGTAGCAGGAACCAAAAAGGCCGGCTCCGCCGTTCCACAGCACGCATGATTGGTGGATTCGTTCTCACTACCCAATCGAGCTACACCTATGCAAGGGCAAGGGGACTACCATGGGGATCGGAGCAACGCCCAGATCGGAGCAACGCCCGGTGGATATCAAAACTCCGGACAAGCCCCCAACTCCAACACAACACAACTCCACCAATATGGGAGCTATTGAAGACGCGCTTGAGGCAATTGAAAGCCTGGATGAAGGAGAACAATTCACATACCAAACAATTGCTGATATCTATGGTGTGAGCAGAACTACATTGTCTAGAAGACACAGGCAGGTCTAAGGGTCAAGAGAAGAGCAGGCAATTAACCTGCAATTACTTGGTCCACACCTTGGCTACACCCTCCCAGGAAATCCAAGTACATGCAGACAACCAGGCTGCAATTTACAGACTCCAGACCCTCTCAGACAAACCAGGACAGGCATGGCTACTCCGGTGCATTAAAGCAGCCAACTAGGTAAACAGGAAGGGTGCCAGCATTTCTATTCACTGGGTTCCAGGACAAAAGGATGTGGCAGGCAATGAGAGAGCAGACAGCCTAGCCAAGAGAGTAGCCTTAAAGAGGCTATCCTCTAACACCACCAGCCTTGCTATGACTGGCATCAAGATTAAGAACCTGGCCACAAAGGAGTGGCAGCAGACTCTCAGCAACTACACCTCCCTAGCCATCCACAAGAACCCCAACACCTATGCTGCTAAGTACAAGTGGAAGATCCGCAAGAAGCTAGGTGTCCCCTTAGGAACCAGGAGGGAGATTTCCGGTGCCTTCTACCAGTTGAAGATTAGCCATAGATACAACAAAGCATACCTTTTCCGGATAGGCAAAGCAGACAGTCCTCTCTGTAGCTGTGGTGCCAAACAGACACCAGAATACCTTCTCCTTAGCTGCAAATGGCTAAAGGCAGACCGCAAAATCCTCTAGCATGACCTCAACAATGCACACCTTACACTTCCATTGCTTCTCTACACTAAGCAAGGCATTGCAGCCACGCTTGCCTTTATCAGTTGGACCATGGTAGGCACACGCAAGTGGCATCTTAGTCAAACCACAGAGGACTAGGCCTAGCCAGTCCCTGCTATTTATTTTCTTTTTATCCTTTGTTTTCCTTTCCTTTGTTAGTTGCACTTAGGGTTATAACCCTCAACATTCCTTGTACTTTTAGAGATCACACCTCTTGAGAACTACCACCTCTATACTAGAGGGGCACGCGCTCCGGGAAAATACGCCCACTTACAAATAGCTTGGCGCATCACAAAACGCTTGCCCACGCACCGCAAAATGCACGCAACATTGCATTCTCAAGCGCAAATCAAAGATGAGGATATAGATTTGTATAGCAGGGCTATCTACATAAGTTTTTGTAGTGTTGTGAATGTTGTAGAACTGTTTCCAACTGCAAAATAGTCAATAACCCGTTATTCTACCCTCTATTTCAATGCAATCTTGCAGTCTTTGAGGCATGGAATCCACTCTCTCATTGATGAACTTCTGTGATATGCTCTGCCATGCTTCATGTGCCAGTTCCCAAGTTTCAAACTCATCCCAATGCAGAAATCTCTTCAGATACTGTTTGGGCAGCTGCTAACAGTTTTCAATTGGTGCAAGGTCAGGGGAATTTGAGCAGTTGAAGTAGCTGTCTAGGCCATATTTGCGCTTCCAAGCAGCAACAATATTTGAGGAAGAGCCACCGCCGTGTCTGCTGTCATTATCTTCCTCAAGAATGAAAGAATCTCTGCGTTCAAGCCATGGTTTGACAATTGGTTCAAGAATTTGATTGTGGTAAACCTTGAGTAAAAGCTTGCCGTTCTTGTTGCCTGGAACCTTGTAGAAGTACATATCAGACTTGAAATCATGGCCAACAGCAGCCCAGGAATAGGATCTCTCAAACTCTTTCTCATGGTCTTGATTTGTTGTCTCTTGAATGCAATCAGAGCAATATCTTTCACCTGGCTTTCTGATGATCTTCATCATTCCATCTGTGATGGTACGTAAGTAATCAAGGTTCTTATCAAAGAATTTCGCCGAGGGCAACTCTAACCCAGCTGAAAAGTGGGTACCTCAATAACTTATGTAACACTAAAGATAAAATAATACTTACATAGTATAAAATGTGCGTCTACATTAGGGCTACAGAACACAGCTAACATTACCTGATTTGGACTAGTATTCATAGAGTTATGGAACTTTTTTATAAAAAAAGTGGAGACAACCCAATTTACCAGCCTAGGTTGATGTTGCGGCCCTGCATGTTGTTCCGGGTGGGAATGCTGGTGCAGGCTCTTCTGTCAATCACCTCTTCAGCCGCTTTTTTAACTACCTTTCTGCGCTTCTGAGTAGATAGAATTGATAAAGCTAGTCTCTTGTTTTTTTTGAAACAATTTTAGAGCTTTTGCAGCGTTGTGTCTCCTTTTCAGCCTGTTTTTGGCGTTTGTTTTCAGCTGCTTTTTCTGCCTTATCAGCTTTGGCTACC
>ML976175.1:4368-26037 GCA_010015635.1 Clathrospora elynae | reverse complement strand
CTGTAGCCCTATCGCAAAGCCGTAGCCGTAGCAGTAGCAGTACTCTATCGAACCTTCCCCTACGACCTACCCCTCCTCAACAGGGAGGACCTTCGACACCGCACCAAACTCGCCATGGACGGTTGACGTCTATTGACGAGCGTCTTCACAGGACTCCCGAGGTAGAGGGAGATGAGGAGGATAATAGCGACCAGGTCGCTGGCAGTCCTACGTCACCTAGTTTTGGACGTGGACCTGCTTCTCCAGGCGCGCTGCCCGGTTTGAGGAGGAGCAGTCAACGTGGTGCTGGAGGTGGAAGCCGAGGAGGTAACTAGCGATAGGTCCAAGAAGTGATGACCTGGGTAGCATGGACGGGCAGGTAGTGATTCTTTTGTGTTCTTCTTTCTTCCTCTCTCCTTTCAATCTTTGGGACGGGGCTTTCTTCTTTCAGTTTGAGCTCATGGGACTGAGCTCGTAAGCAGGGGTGGTTTGTGCCGTTGCACAGAGTGTGTGCAAGGATATGGCTGCGGCGCGCAAGCAGCGTGCGTGAGTCAGCATAGGATCACTCTCATTTATCTTCGGACGAAGACTCACTCAGGAACGGACAACCAACATACATCGATCGATCCACTCACTCATGTACAGGAGGGGTACACACATATACTACGTATCACACATAGTCAATCACAGTTGCGATACATCTGCATACAGCACAAATACTCGTACATCGCGCACTGCGCGATGTACTTCGTTTTATGAAGCCAGCTTCTGTCCTTCCGTCCTCTCTTCATCTCGCTTCACACAGTCCACGCTCTCGCCGCGCGCTCTCGCCGCGCGCTCCGCACTCATACGCTCGACCGTATGCAAGCTCTCCGCAGAGAGGTTGTTCTGCCATCCACAAGGATAGTAAAAATGGGCAACTTGCTCCACTCAACGGTTCAGTAGTACTCCTCTGCGCGGCCATTAAGAATCTGCGGGAAGACCGCATGGAATTGTCCTGGTCTAATGTCTGCATGATAGCAGATGCTATAGAAGATCTTCAGTTTGTCATCCAAGAGGTTGTACGGCTTTCCAGTGTACTTCTTGTCCCGGTCCCACATCTTCACAAAGGCATTGATTGTTGTCGCGTTCAGTTTCTCATTGCTGAAGTCAATTGGAGGAACTGCTTTGTATGGGTTCGTTTCGCTGGATGGTTTGATTAGAGGAAGGCAACCCGTTCCTTTTGGGCGTTGCGGGTATGACAGTATGTATTTGCAGAACCAATCAAAGTTGTTGTAGATTAATGGACGTTGCTGCTGGTCCAGCTGTGGGGTGTATTCGACAGTGTTGTGCTCAACAGTGTCCATGGGCTGGCTTGTAATCCGTTGTTCTTGCTCCGGTTGTTGGCTAGATTGATTACGGGAACGTGTCTGATCTATTGCCGTTGCAGATGCTTGATTCTGGGCCCGACTGGGTTGCCCTGCGTCCGTGGGTTGCATCTTGTCTGTAGGTTGCATCATAGCATGCCGTTCTTCTCTCAACTATTGTTGTTGCATGTACGTGGATGAGTGCTTGTCAAAGACTGCATGTTGGAATATTTCATCCGGCCATTGCGGAAAATCCTCCCTGTTTAACATTCTGACCAAGGCTTCAGCTGGTACCATATTGAGACAGCCGGTGTACACGCCTCTGAAGCGGAGGATCCGCTTAAGCTCCTTTGTGTAGGTTGCGTTTGCACATCTGAACATGGCTTTGTTCCATCCTTCAAAGTCTTGACAGAACTTACTAAAGAGCTCTTCATCCGCCGTGGGCCGGTCTGTATAGTCCGCAATCGCTCGTGCAATGTACGTTGTTGCCGCAATTGCATCCACCTTGTCGTCTGGAGCTTCTACGTTGTCATCCCATAGCTCCGGGTTGATGAACCGCCAATCCCTTTCCTTCAGGTAGGTATCTTTCATCAACTGCTCTCGTGTGAGCTCGCAGCGGCCACGGCTGCTGCTGTCCGCCATTTGTTACTGACGCGTTCTGTGCTGGCTGTGTTTGCCGGGGACTAGTCGGTGGTCTTGGGTTTTAGTTGACGTGTACCGTGCTGGCTGTGTTCGCCAGGGACTTGTTGGTGGTCTTGGGTTGTACACGGGTCAAGCGCAACCAGCACAGTTGTCAATAATCAATCCGGATTGGCGGATTGGATTGATTGATTGAGGCTTGGCAATCAATTCAATCCAATCCGTACCGCATTTATCTTGGGGTCAAGCCAATCCGTGAGCCTAGGATTGATTGCAGATTGATTGACGGATTGCGGATTGACCGTTAGGTAGGTATAGTTCCAATTGGTATATAGTTGCTCCGCCTTTGGACTGTACTCTGCCTGTACCGGTACCCCACCCGTACCGGTACCCCGCCCGCTGCTCAGTTATCAAAAGCTCACCTCCCTCCATAGGTCTGTAGCAATTCCACTCTGTTTATTCAGGCATCACTTAATCAGTCATCTGCATATTGTTATTAGTGCAGCCGTGGGGTCTACCTCCTTACACTCTACCCCAGGTTTTGAAGCTATCTAGCCTACCATTGTATTTTCTCCTGCCTATTATGCCGCGTAAAGTCCCCAAGCGCGCTGCCGCTACACTCAAAGCACCAGCCTCTCCAAAGCAATTGCGATTGAAAGACAACACTGCCAGCCAAGCTATTGTTACTGAGAACTTGCAGCCGCAGTTATTGTTTCGCCAACCGCTACATAAAGCCCTAGGAACAAGCCAGGCTACCAAGCAGCCCACAGCAACCAAGGCGATTGAGCCGCCAACCTTCAAATCAGAGCTACAAGAATCACAGCTGGAGGAGGCAATTGTCCCGCCTAACGAGGGTAGTGAAGCCGCCACAGTAGCTACAAGTGAGGTAGTAGATACACTGTTTCACAGTAGCTTTGCCGACAATCTTGATGGGATTGTTTGGGCACGTGTGCCTCGCTTTATTGTGCCAGGCGCAACAGCCGGACCACGTACAAGCTGGATCTTTTGGCATGGCTATCGTGTTGCGCTCCGCCTTGACCCAAAGCAGACCTGGTTTATATGTTGTTACTGTTACAATCATAAGTTGATTGATACCAAAGGCTCTGGTACTTACAACGTTAGCTCAGCAACGTCTGCTGCTGGCAAGCATCTTGGGATAGATTGGACTGGTCACAACCTTACAAAGAGCGGCGTAAAGCTGGCGCTCAAAGGTGGCGGTTGTACAATCTAGCAGATTTTTGCTGCTGGTGTTGATGTGCCACAGGCTGTTGCAAACGCGCTTGGCAGCTTTGATCAACAGCGTTTTTGGATGGCAGCGGTAATGTGGCTTGTTGACAATAACCACCTGCTCCGCAAGTTCAATTCACCGTCCTTTTGAGAGATGATAGAGCTAGCTAATCCAGCAGCGGTGGCAGCTTTGTGGGCAAGTCACAACAGTACATCTGCCTTTGTAATGAAGCTGTTTAGCACTTTACAGCCGTGTGTTGTTGCAGCTATCAAAGCTGCTAGGAGCAAGATTCATATCAGCTTTGATGGATGGACAACAAAGGGCGGCAAGCATGGCTTTTTGGGTATTGTAGCTCACTTTGCTACAGTAGATGGCAACATTGTCAATATGCCTATTGACCTACCACAGCTCACAGGCGCCCACACTGGCAAGCGGCTTGCTGATGTTGTTACTGTAACGCTTACAACTTATGGTATCACGGCTCTAAAGTTGGGTTACTTTGTGCTTGATAACGCTAGCAACAACGACACGGCAGTTGCTGCGCTTGCTCATAGCCTCAACTTTATCCCAGCCCACCAGCGCATCCGCTGTGGTCCTCATACTATCAACCTCATTGGCCAGATGATTATCTTTGGCAAGGACAAGGACGCGTACAACAACTCCGTTGGTGTAGCGGATAACTTAGAGGTAAGTCAGCAAGTCTCTACCTATTTTGTGCGTACATGCTGCCACCACCTGCCTCTTGCCATTTTCCTCTGTGCTCCTGCAAACAATTACTTTGAGTAGCAACAGTTAGCTGACAATATGCAGGACGAGCAGAAGTTTCTACAAGATTGGCGCCAGGATGGGCCACTTGGGATACTGATTGCTATCATCAACTACATCAAAACGCCGCAGCAATATGACCTGTTTAGCGACTTTCAAAAGGTTGCTAACAATGAGCTGCCCACTGACAAGCGTCAAATATTGGAGCTGGTAAAGCCAGTTGTTACCCGCTAGAACTCTTTCTACTGCGCTTTTGAACGAGCTGCTCAACTCCAAGCTGCCTACAACTCATACGCCAACTACCATATCAAGTTAACAGCACAAGCTGACGCAATTGCTATTGGCCAGGACAATAAGCTGCCAGATGCACCAGCCTAGATGAGATCAACTGGCCTCAAGACAGCTGACTGGGCGGTGATCACCGATTATATTAACCTGCTACAACCTCTGAAATATGCTACCAAGCGTCTTGAAGGTTGTGGTAAGGCAGGCAAGTTTGGAGCAATATATGAGGTCATCCCCGTATTTGAGTACTTACTTAGCGAGCTTGAAAACTGCTGCAACCTGTATTGAACCGTTGAGTGGAGCAAGTTGCCCATTTTTGCTATCCTCGTGGATGGCAGAACAACCTCCTCACGGAGCGCCTGCATGTAGTAGAGCACAAGAGTGCGGAGGGAAGAGCGCGGATCGTGTGGGGAGAGGGCGGAGGAGAGGGAGGCTGGATTCATAAAACAAAGTACATCGCGCAAGGCGCAATGTATAGGTAGTTGTATTCTATGCAGCTGTAGTGCTATTGTGATGATCCCGATATCAGTGGGGTGCCTTGTTGAGTGAGTGGATTGTTGGATGGATGGATACCCCTCCGTATGCCTCCTCCGAAGATAATGAGAGTGATCTATGCTGACTCACACACGCCGCCTTGCGCGCCGCAGCCATATCCTTGCGCACACTCTGTGCAACGGCACAGTATGAGCATGTTGATTTCAATGCTCATCCTGAAGCTCCCAAGGACCACCTTGCAATCAACCTCCAAGCTGCTTAGCATAAAGCAAATGAGTACTATTCCAAGCTCAATGATTCACCCGTTTACTATGCCGCTGTCTGCCTCCATCCGTACTATAAGCACTACTGCGAGAACAGCTGGGCAAACAAAGCTGATTGGCTTGAGGCTGGTGACACTGCTTTTAAGCAGCTTTGGGCGCTGTACAAGCCAACCACTCCTCTAGTTGCTCGTGGCCGGCCGCCTACCTCAAGCAATATTGACGACGCTATTGACGCCCTTGTACAACACAATGCAAACAACAAGGCCCACCTAGACAAGTACAAACAATGGCGCAAGTATGAGCCAAAGTGGACAAAGGAGCAATACAGCAGCGGCAATGTTATACGGTATTGGATGGATCTTGAGCCTAAATACCCTGATCTCAGTTGCCTTGCCATTGATATCTTAACAATACCCGCCTCTAGCTGTGAGTGCAAGCAGCTGTTTAGCGAGCTTGGTGATCTCCTTGAGCCTTGTTGCCGTAAACTTGGAGCACCTCTTCTTGCAGCGCTTCAACTTATACAATCATGGGCGCAACGAGGCTTCACAGTACCAAACGGGGCAACTACAGCGTATACTGATGAGGATATGGCAAGCAAATTTGGGGTAAACAATTGGGACAAGCCACTACCATAGGTAGCTACAACAAAAATTGTCCTTTTAGGCTACCCAATCTACCAATCCATCAATCCTCAATCAATCCGCAATCAATCCGCCCTCAAACGGGCCCTCAATCAATCCAATCAATCTGCGGCCTTGCGGTACCCCAATCAATCCAAGCCGGAAACCTGGGATTGAATCGGATTGATTGTTGACAACTGTGGCAACCAGACGGGTTGGGCGTGTATGGACTGCGTCTTGGAACGCTCTGATACAGCTGTAACGGTCGGTCTCTGGGCTGAGACGCCTGATATAGCTAACAGTGGCTTAGCACAGATAACTCCGCCGCTGGTGTAGATACCCAGGGAACGTGCGGGGTTAGAGGATCTGTCTCTTCTGACCTAACTGTCTGTGACTGCCATGCAATCACTGATCAGTGTTGGTAGGCTCATGTACGATCGTACGGGTGAGAACGGTAGAGGTATGATTTGTCTGTATATTGTTCTATTTTGCATAAAATGTGGGTGCTGAGGTCTATGTACTGCTTTGGTGCTGTAGAGCCGGTTGAACCAACTTGGGACTGCTGCTCACCATGACGTATATACCGACAGTAACTATTAATATCTCTTATAATCACTGTACAATAAACACAGTTTATACGTACTAGTGTTGGTCTGAACAATTCGATCGGGAATGCTATTATGCTGGCTGGTTGATATGATCGGGAAAAGTCTAGATTGTGAGAAACTCTGTTGTATTGAAATCGGACAAAATAGATAACTAAATACTAGGAAACCTGTCATCCATAAATGAATAACAGTGTGAGATCTATCAAACAGGTGGAACTGTGAGCAAGCAACAATCAGCTTGCCCAACAATGGAAACTCCGGAAAGGAAATCATGAGAAAGAAACAAACAGCGGAAACCTGAGGGTATCCGTCACACTGGTGGCTTTAGCTTAGGAAATCTGAACGATTTGTCCATGCTAGCGGATAGCTGCAGTTGCAAGTAGTTGGCATGAACATTTGAAATGCCTGCCCATCGGCTGATAGTTGCAGGTCAGGTAAGTAGCTCTTCGGACTCACTATCCAGATCTCGGTCATACCCTCCGCCTCTTCCTCATCTGACGCGGCGGCATGTGAACTGTCCACCATATGTCATCCAGCCCGTCGTCGTCATGGCCCGGCTCCTCGGCCCGTCCACTACCAACATCAGCCGCCTCTCCTCCCTCCCCTTGCCTCTCTTCTTCCGTCGTCGTGACATGCTCCTCAGTCACCGTCGCGCCCCGAACGAACCTCGTCATCTGGCCCAGCGACGTCATCTGCTCCGTGACGACCCACCAGAGCTCGTCCACCAGCACCTCGGCGGCCGCTTTGAAAACGGGCTTGAACCAGCTCCTTTCCCCACCGCCAACCTTGGTTTCTTCTTCTTCTTCGTCGTCGTCCTCCTCGACGACCCCCTGCTCCGTCTCCGCGGCCGCGACCAGCAGGAACGGGACGTCGCCGGATCGCCAACGCGGCTTCTCCTCGTGCGCCTCCTTCGCTTCCGCCGGCGACGTCCGCAGCACCGAGGCCACGGCGGCGGGTGATGCGCAGAGGAAGACGGGCAGATCGAGACCCGACGGGAGGACGCCAGACTCGCGCATGGCGCGATAACTGGCGCGCGCCTTCTCAACCCAGTCTCCTCCCGTCCCCGCCTCCCCCTTTCCTTCCTCGCCCTTGGCGTCTTCGTCGTCGTCGTCCACCTCGACCCAGCGGATCTCGAACGAGCGTCGCGCCTCGGCGATCTCGTCGGCCGGCTGCCCTTCCTCCTCCAACGCCTTCTGGATCGGGATCTCCGCCATCTCCCGTGCGCGTGTGTGGAATTTGGCCACGTCCGACTCCGGCATGGCGGCGACGGCACTTGAAGTAAAGAACGCGACGAAGCCCCAGGCCCCGCCGCCGTCGCCGCCCGCCCGTTTGCGCCAAGTCTTGAGCCAGTCGGGGGGAGGTGGCGGAGGCCGTTGCTGCTGCTGCTGCTTCTGCGCAGACGACGATGACGACGCGGTGGCGGCAGAAGAAGACTCTTTCTCGAGCTTCATGCGGCGCAGCTGCTCCTGCCACACGACGCGGGCCATCTCCATAACGCCGTCCTCGCCGAGCGCTTCGCGGAAGCCGGCCTGCATCTTGGCGCGCTCCTCGTCCGACAGCGCGGCGTTGTCCGCGGGCGTGGCGTGGGCATACCGCTGGAAGTTCCAGCCGGGCGGCCAGTAGGTGCTGGCAGCGTCGGTATAGGAGGTGAATAAGCTGGACCGTTTCGACATGGCTCTGGGTCGGAGGCGGGGTGGATAAGGTAAGTAGTGAGTTGGTAGGGTGCACTAAGGCGAGATTGATTTAGCGCGGGGACCGGGGGTGTAAACGGGTTTTTAGTACCTAAAGTCTCCGGGGATGTGGCTCATTTAGGGAGGTAATTTAGTGATACGGCACTTTCCAGCGCTTGGTATGCACAGCGTAAGCGGGTGCCTTTTTTTCTGCAGGGGGAGACATGCATCAAACCTACAGCGACTGCAGGCAGTCCAGGCCTTGATGGTGTTAGTGCTGACGTCTGCCATCAAGCGTCCAGATGTCACCGAGATACCCCACAGAGAGCAAAATGTCACGCGCGAAGGAGTAAAAGCAAAAAAGAAAAGGAGAGGAGTTTTCAGTGAAAAAGATTGTTGCTCCATCTGTATGATTAAGTTGCAATTGACGGCGCTGCTAATTGTACGCTGGCCTGCATTGAAGGCGGTGACTAAGCCACGGCCAATGGCATGTAGTCCTGTGGCTATTGCATGAGAGCACCCAAGCAAGACAGAGCCGTCAAACGCCCCAGTCCACGATTGAAAGTACTGAAGAGTATGTACAGGCACTACCGACTTTCAGTCTTCTTATTTCCCAGGCGATCCCAGTCCCATCTGTGCTCTCAGCCTGGGCGAGTTCACCCCAGGCCATCCAACCGGCACGCCACCCGGCCCGTCGCCCGCAGCAGGCGCCCGTGTCTGGATCGGGCCTCGGAGTCGCAACGGAGCCAGCGACGAGACGCGCGTGTCGTCGTTGTCGCTGCTGGGCGCCGGGGTCGGGCGGGCGGCGAAAGCGCCACTGGCTATGGCGCCCCCGTTCACGCAGTACGCGACGTCGAGCAGGAGGTTGGAGCAGTCGTCCTCCAGAGCCTGCACGCGGAGGAGGGTCATAGGTTAGCTCTCTCGAACACCAATTGGCGATGGTAAAATGAAAATCGGCGTACCGGGTTCCATGCTTGCAACTGCGCGAAGGTGATGCCGAATTGGTCCTGGACCTTTCCACAGTAGTCTCCCGATTGGATAACATACCATCTGGGATGACAAGTTAGAATTCAGCCCTAGGTATGCGAGCGATGCACTGATGCGGCCTTGCAAAATGCAAACTTACTCGTAGCACTCGCTGATGGTGCCGGGAGGCGTAGACGTCGGGGCCGGGACGGGTTCGGACGTGTCGGTCGTATTCCAGTCGCTCGTCGGCTGCACGCAGTAGTTGAAGCCCGAGAGAAGGTTACCGCACGCGTCGTCGATCTGTATCATCGTCCGGCTTGGTAAACAACTTTGCTCCTCAAGATCCAACTGGAAAAGATGCACTACTCACTTGCGGGTTCATGCCGAGGAACCAGTTGAAAGGAACAGTCTGGTTCAGCGCTACGATCTCGCAATAGTCTCCCTAAACACATTCAGCCTCGCACGTCAGCAGTAGAGCCAAGCCAGGACCTCTCCTAGTTGGGAACTGTCTTTGCCTGGAGCAAAAGGGCGGAAATCAGGTGCCACTTACCGGCTGCACAAGGTAGTACTTCCCGCACTTGGTCGTGGTGCCCTCCGCCACGGGGCTCGGCCTCGCCGCCGTAGCGGTGGCGTAGATGGCCGTCTGCGTGGCCGTGGCGCCGGGCACGGTGGTAAACGTGGCCTCCCCGCCGGGGGGCCCGATGCAGAGGTTCTGGTCGACGAGGAGGTTGGTGCAGTGCGGGTTGATTGCTGTTGCGTTTCACGGCATCTTGTCAGCACTAAACCAAGGTTGCCAGTATTGCAGAACCATTAGACAGGTGCGCACGGAGACTGGGGAAAGACGTACTCGGGTTCCAAGCGGTAAGCTGATGGAACGGGACGGAGAACTGCTTCGCAATACCGACGCAGGTGTCGCCGCTCTGGACGACGTAGTCATCGCAAGCTGCAGGCAGGCAGAGTTTCTGTTGGCAGTTCTGCGTTAGAGACGACCCCGAACACGAGAAAGTCATGCGTCAGGCATGGTCGAAAAAGAACGACGCACCTGTCCAAGCTGCAGATTCGTGCAGTCCAGGCGGAGGCTGTTCATCGTGATCAGCGCTCCGGTGGACACATGGTTGGCCTTGGAGATGGCGACGCAGTTTTCGCCGCTGGCGACCTCGTGAGTCCGGCCCCCGACGCACGCGGCCGTGGCGTAGCCCGAGGGCGCGTAGTTGCCCAGGCTCGTCACGTTGGTCTTGAGCGTCGGCGTGGCCGTCGGGTAGTCGAGGCCGCAGCGGCCCTGGATCTCGGCCCAGGCCCGCGCCATCTCGGCGTCGTAGTTGGAGTAGGCGGTCGACTGCTGGTGGCGGAAGAGGTTCACGATGCACTCGGAACACAGCTGCTCCGTGGTGTAGCCCCCGAGCAGCTCGGTCGGGTCGCTGGCGTCCCCCAGAGTCTTCCCAAGGAATTCTGCGAGCGGAGGTCAGCTTTGAACATAGTGCACCGGCACCAGGGAGCTTTGGTATGCTGTAACAAACCTGTGCAGTATTCGCCAGAGGCAGAGTCCTTGAGACACATCTGCGCTTGGACGGACGAAACAGCGTCTACCCAGTACGTGGAAGGATACCCCGCCCTTGGCTGGGGGTCATTGGCGCAGGCCTCTTCCACGTTGGCGCGGTAAGTCTCAAAGGCGGGCGGGCACTCCTTTCGACACAGGATGTCCATCATGGTCTCGTTCTGGACCGTGTAGAACTGACTGCCGCCCAACAGGGTCAGCAGCTCCTGAGGGCATTCCAGAATTGGAGATGACAGTGCCGTATTGCACTGCGCCGACACACCATCAAAGAGGGTGTCTGTTTGATTGATGAAGAAGAAGAACTGAGGGTCATTTCGTTAGCAAGTCTGCACTCGGTATAATAGCGGTAGGACCATCGAACTCACGCTTGGGTCGGCTCCCAGCGTCTGGGGCAGAAGCATGCCGAGCACGCCTAAGATCCAAAGAATCTCCATTGTAAATCGCAATGGCCCTTCTGTTGTAGGTTGGCTGAGGTTTCGAAATATTGAGCAGCCTTTACAGAGATATTTCACTGACCCAGGCTTAAAAGTCTAGGAGTGGTCAGCCACGTCGAACCAAACAGCCGAGTGTGCGATGGAACCAAAGATGCAGATATGACCGGATCTTTTCGCTGCTCTCTGTCGACTATTCAGCGCACATAGCCAAGCCTGGTTATTAGATCTCGCCACTATGTAATCTTTCTGGTGCTCAGACCAGAAGCGGCAGTTAATGCGGGATATTGCGATATACTCCACTACACCCCCACTTAGCGTACTATTAGACGGACTTATACCTTGATCGGTGCACCTGCCGATATACACTGATGTATAGGCGCACCCAAGCGTGGTGAGAAGACAAGTCTTGGCCGTCATGTGCGGCAGTGTGCGATGGAACTAAAGATGCAGATATGACCGGATCTTTTCGCTGCTCTCTATTGACTATTCAGCGCACATGGCCAAGCCTAGTCATTAGATCTCGCCACTATGCAATCTTTCTGGTGCTTAGACCAGAAGCGGCAGTTAATTCGGGATATTGCGATATACTCTGCTACACCCCCACTTAGCGTACTATTAGACGGACTTATACCTTGATCGGTGCACCTGCCGATATACACTGATGTATAGGCGCACCCAAGCGTGGTGAGAAGACAAGTCTCGGCCGTCATGTGCGGCAGAAACCGTGAGATGGGGCAAAATGTATCAGCTAATTAAGACATAGTAACTCGGCCTGCTGGTCCGGTCGGAATATAATGAAAGTCGAGCATCTCCCTTGAGCGAACCGTGGGACTTTGGACTCAATACCTATACTTCGTTGCTTAGTTCAGTCGATAACAAGCAACATGGCAGGACCAAGCAGACTGCTGTATCACTGCCTCTGCATCCTGCTGGTAGCGGCCGGCTTGATTTACTTGGTGGAGGGACAGCAAGACTATTCCTGTTCTCCAGAGAGGCCTTGCAAGCTGGGATGCTGCGGTAAGAACAATGTGAGTCGTCTGCCTGCTCTTATCACTTACCACGCGGGAGCCTTACTAAACACCTATACAGGTATGCGGCATGGGCCCCTCATACTGCGCCCCCGCGAACTGCACGTCCGGCTGTGACGCAAAGAGCGAGTGCGACCCGGGATGGGGCTCCCAATGGAGCACCCGGGGGGAGTGCCCGCTCAATGTGTGCTGTTCTGAGTTCGGGTTCTGTGGGACGACCGAGGACTTCTGCGGCGACAAGAAGGTCAAGAAGCCGAGCTGTAAGGGCGGCACCAGCGCCGCCAGCAAAGTGATCGGGTACTACGAAGGCTGGTCAACCAGCAAGGGCTGCAAAGGACGTAAGTGACCTCGGTGATTCCGGCCAGAACCGTACTCCAAGAGGAAGCAGAAAATGCTTTGGCTTCGTACACTACTGACCTCTTGATTTACTGCAGTCAACCCGGAGGACCTGCTGTCCGGGGCATACACCCATCTGAACTACGCTTTTGCCTTCATTGATCCTACCACATACAAGATCGCCAATATGCAGGATTCCGATGAGATATACATGCCACGTCTCACGGGCCTGAAGGACTACAACCCCGGTCTTGAAGTTTGGGTAAGAATCCGTAGCCAATGCGCATACCCGATGGCCCCTGATGGCTAACAGCTGCTGTCGACAGATTGCCATTGGAGGATGGAGCATGAACGATCCTGATCAGCCCACAGCGCGGACTTTCTCCGAGCTGGCGGCATCGCAGTCCCACCAGGACGCTTTCTTTGAGTCCCTTTTGTCCTTCATGGACAAATACGGATTCGACGGAGTCGACATCGACTGGGAATACCCGTGAGTTATGAATCAAGCTTTCCTCCTGTTGCGTCCTGTTTCAGTGTTGATGCTAATTCGTATGCGCCTTGCTAGTGTGGCCGAAGAGCGTTCAGGGAGGCCGGAGGACTTTGATAACTACGTGACTTTCCTCAAGAACCTCCGCGGCGTGCTGGGGAACCGGGGTCTCACCATCACCCTGCCGGCCTCGTTTTGGTACATGCAGCACTTCGACATCAAGAACATGGAGCCCATCCTGGACTGGTTCAACATCATGAGCTACGACCTGCACGGAACCTGGGACGGGACGAACCCGTACTTGGGGCCGTACATCAACTCGCACACCAACCTGACCGAGGTCGACCTGGCCATGGACCTCCTCTGGCGCAACGACATCGACCCTAAGAAGGTGGTTATGGGAATGGGCTTCTACGGCCGCAGCTTCACCCTGTCGGACCCCTCCTGTAAGACGCCCTGCGGCTTCTCGGCGGGCGGCAACCCGGGCAAGTGCTCGGCGTCGGCCGGCAGCCTGATGTTCTCCGAGATCAAGGAGATCGTCGACGCGGGCGCGGACGTGGTGCACGACGAGAAGGCCGGGGTCAAGATGGTGACGTGGGACACGAACCAGTGGGTCTCGTACGACGACGACGAGACGCTCCAGGCCAAGATGGACTTCGCCAACGAGCTGTGCCTCGGCGGCGTCATGGTCTGGGCCGCGTCGACCGACGACAACCAGGGCACGGCGATCCGGGCGCTGGCCAAGGCGGCGGGCAAGACGGACCTGTCGGTGTCGGCGCTGGCGGCGACGGCCAAGAACGACCCGAGCCAGTGCGTCTGGGGCGAGTGCGGGGCCAACTGCCCGTCCGGGCTGATCCCGGTGACCGAGTCGTCGGGCAACAAGAACCCGCTCGGCATCGAGCTCGGCTGCACCGAGGGCAAGCGCAACTTCTGCTGCCCGTCCAAGGACCCGCCCACGTGCAAGTGGAAGGGCAGCCCCAAGTTCTGCGGCATGCTCCCCAGCAACCAGTGTGGCGACGACGAGATCGAGGTCTCGGCCAGCACCGACGGCTGCTGGACCGGCCACAAGTCGCTCTGCTGCACCAAGACGGCCTCGACCGACGTGCTCGACGCCTGCAAGTGGTTCGGCGCCGCGCCCATCTGCACCCTCAAGTCCTTTGTCCCCTCCCTGTTCGGTCCGCTAGGAGGCGCCTTCTCGTTCCAGTCGTACGGCTGCGGCGACGACAGCAGCAAGCCCAAGGAACTCACCAAGGCAAAGCAAGGTCAAGGAGGCCAGCAAAGCTGCTCCTATAACGGAGGGTTCAAGAGTTTATGTTGCGAAGACCCAATCCCATGGACGGGTTGTAAATGGTGAGTTTTCCCAAAATCAAATGACCGACCCCTTTTCGGCTCCTCCGTCACCACATACTGACTCAACATCTCCGTGTTAGGCGGGCTGGAAGCACCACATGGGTGCAGTGGGAAAAACTGCTCGTCGGGCCCATTGGAAACCTCTTCTTTGACTTCTCGACGGAATGCAAGACGGGCTGCGAGCCTGGGGAGACGACTGTAGCCACCGACGGCTGGGGCTGCCGGTCGGGCACCTACTCCTACTTCTGCTGTTCCGATCCAAACAAGCCACCCGTGCCGAAAGTGCCTGACGTCAAGCTCTGTTACGGACCCAGCCACCTCGATCAGCTCGAGAGCGGCCCAGAGGCAGAAAGCAACCTTCCCAACGTTTTCGAGGAGGAACACAAATTTGACGGAGAATGCGGGACCACAGATACCACCCGCCTCCTCCGAGGGAGAGACCAGGGCGTCGATTCTTCAAACTCGTCTATGGTATTCCTGGCGAGAGGGGCAACCAGCGAAGAGCTGGCCTACATGGAGACATCCGAGCTCCTCGGCACCCGTGATCTGGCCAAACGTGGCGCCCGGGAACGAGTCGCCATAGCGCTGTGCGGTCCTCGGGGCCAGAAGTCGAGCATCTGGGTGCAGACGTACCCGGGCGCGTCGAGCATCATCCGGACGACAGGCAAGGCGTGGACGGTGGCGCAGCAGGGCCTCTGCGCGGCGGTGGGCCTGACGGGTCTGAGCACGCTGGCGCCCACGACGTACTGGGTGACGGAGCACGTGCTGGAGAAGCAGGAGTTCCGCAACGCGCTCGAGTACATGGCAGCCGGGCAGACGCCTGGGGGCACCGCGCTCCGGGCCGGCGCCGTGCCGTTCGCCCAGGTCTTCGGCGCCGGCGGCATCTTCCAGCAGGACTGGCCGAGCGCCACCTACACGAGCCTGCAGTTCACGCACAATTGGGTCGGCAACATCAACGACTTCTTCACCGGCCTGCTGGGCCGGACCGCCGACGCGGGCCTGCAGAACCGCTTCATCGAGAACCTGCAGGTCTGCGACCGCGACTTCAACGTGTACAAGGAGTACATGGTCGCGGGGCTGGACTTTGTGTCGCGGTCCAACTGGAACGGCTACAACGCGCAGGACCGGGTCGGGATCCTGCTCGACATCGTCGACATGCACAACTACCGGGGCGAGAGCCTCGTCGTGACTGCCTTCTCGTCGACCTTCAACAACATTGGGACCATGTTCGGCGACCTCACCCGCTACGCCGCGACCCAAGGCATCACCTACAACTTCCAGGACGCCTGGGAACAGATCATGCCGGACTACCTCGCGTGGCAGGTGGACAGGATCCGCGACACGTTCGGGACGTACGTCAGCGAGGAGCTCCTCTACTGGGCCAGTCCTGTGGCCGCACTTACACACTCCCCGACCGTCATCGCGGCCATGACCAACACACTTACCGACCTCCAGACCAATGCCAACACGTATCTGGCACTTCAGATTACGGCCATGACGACCTAGTGTCACGCAAAAGTCGGTAGTCGAAATGAAGCTGACCAAAATTTGTCTGCTGTCCATGATCTCCAGTTCCGTGAAGCTGACCTGGCGTTGTAAAATACTGCCTGCTGTGGAGTGTAAGCTTGAGCTCTCGTTCAGTTGCGTAGCTGAGACCACGAAGGGATGACAACAAGGCTTTGTTTGAGGCAGCCAGAGTGATGCTACCGAGCACAGTAGCCGGATCATGAGCCAAATTTAATGGGCGCCGCTCAAGACGCGAAATCCAAGTAACATATAGAAGCATAAAGGAGGAGATGAAGAAAAGAGCAGCCAATGTAGCAGCAATCTCCTTCTTGACAATGATCCTCCGTTCAGAGATCATCCTCTGTCCATTCACGCTCTCAGTTTGTGATGCACCTAATTCATCCAGCGATGACCTTAACAGCTCCCCAAAATATCTTTGTCTAATACGTGCCGCGTTTTGCGTAATTGTACGGCTGGTCAACATCTTGGTTCCGTTGAACTCGTATTGGGCCCCGAGTAATGCCGATATTCCTAAGAACGAATCTTCTGAGTTGCCATATATCACTTCCGGCGAGGCAATGTACTCAAACCATTTTGGTGTCGTGTAAAATCGTTGATATTCTGAGTCGTTGAGTAGATTTTCGGGAACGAGGATCTGGGATCTGCGAAAATCTTCCACGTCTAAAGCAACATCGACAGCATTTCCGGACATCGACACCGTGACTGGTATAGTAGGCATTGTATGGTTTGAGTAACAAATATAGCTAGTAATGGTCAGTTTAGAAAGAAACTTGGGTATTCGCATCTGCTCCTCGGGCGTATTCCACGGATCATCAATCTCCAACCACTTGGTGCTGAGGAAAATGACCTCATTCCCTTTGCATTTGTCATTGGAGTTGAGGTCAGTACCCGCATCCTCAGAGTATTTTTTTGCAAAAGTATTGATATCTGCCCACGACGAGAGTGTGCTTGTATGGTAAAATGTACTTCCTTCAAGGCTGATGTTGTATTGACAACCATCAGAATTTTCAAGACGTACTGATGATACTGATGATTGTAAACCTTCTCCAGTGCTATACCAGAGATCAGTCGCCGCAAGTCTCATCTCCGTGCATTGCAGATCATTTCTGTATACTGTTGTTTCTGCTTGCTATATCCCGGGAATTAAAGTTACGCGGGGGTCCCAAATTGATCCAGAGATATTTGGAGGCTAAAAGGGAAGAACAGCATATTGGTCAGAAATCCAGGGGGATGTGGTGACGTTTTGAAGCAGCGCACCGGTGGTCCGAAAAAAAGTATCTCTCTCAGCGACTGGAATCAGAGCAGAATTGCTCTTTGGAATCAAACGCGTCATCACAAGAGGCCGTGTGATCCTAATCTCATTGACATTGAGCAGTACCGAAGATAATAGCGACATTACCATGAACGCCAAAACGTTGACGAGGCAAGACAATATGATAGTCCAGCTTATTCTACCCCCGTTCCGCTTTCTGCTAAATCCATAGGAGATTGTAATCCACCACAGTCGTGGCGTCTCAAGAATAGTTTGAGATGCACTCGGAGTTTGACTGTCGCGGTAAAAGTATGTAGTTGTCAAAGGGTAAAATGCGCAAGGCAGTGAATCAAAGTATAAAAATGTATTCGTTGTGTTGTTGTCATGTTCTGCTGTCGTGGCCACCTTTCATATGGCCACAGATATGGTCTGTTTTCATGACGTATCTATGATGTATATGTGTGTAGAAAGTGCTCATGGAGTTGAGGGAGGAACACCGGACAAACACACGTGTTGCACAGAACGCCCTCACCTCACAAACCGTCACACACCCCCTCATCCTGTAGTCAATCCATGACAAAAGGATGAACTAGTATTAGTGGCTGAGGGTTAGGGTTAGGCTGTCACAAAGCAAGGCTGTGTTGGAGGAACATCAAAACACACAACAATATTAGAGTGGAATTACTATGGTTACTTAGTGGCTACAGCATTGCAGATGCATTGTAACGGGCTCAGCCCGGTTAGTGATGTGGACTTGGCTGTGCAGCCTCGGAGCCACCAGTTCTCCGTCTAGTGCGGCCGGAGCAGGATAAGCAGCCGGAAGCTCCTCCTCCCAAGGAGCAGGAGCAGCAGGAGGCCCTGACATATATCAGACTTAATCCGGTCGGTAGTATGGACCTAGCTTGGCCAACGCAGAGCAACCAGCTCTCCGGTTGAGTACAGCCGGAGCAGTATAAGTAGCCGGAGGCTCTGATTCCTAGAGCCTCTATCAAATTCATCTGGTTCTACACTAGCTATTGCCCTCAGGGTCTGGCCCCTTACAATTGAATTTGATCACTACCTTCCAAACTTGCAAGACAACGGAAGTAACAATGGCAACCCCACGCAGCACCTTCGATCTCTGATCGAAGTTGTTCCCATCGCGAATAGAACTAGTATTGACTATCGTATCCAGGAATCCTTCTCTTGACGTCAACTCTACAAGTTGCGCGCCATCGAAAGACTTTCGCTATTGCATGGCAGCTTATAACGCTGCATTGGTCACTAAGCCTTCTTTACCTGAAGAAACTGGATTGAGCTATCCAATAAGGGTATGTTGTCTTTATGCGACTTGGACTTGCTCGTTTCAACAAAAGACTAACGAATATGCAGGAGGGCGCAATCGAGGGATGCGTCGAGTACAACGCCGCTATCGCGCCGATGACTTGCAAATCATTCCTGGCTTTGAACAGAATAACCATAGCACAGCTGTTCAAATGGTACGCAAACCGCCCTTTACACACTCACGCGAAGCTTGTGCTGACGTTATGCGATCTCCAGGAACCCTGCTGTCGGTGCTGACTGTAGTAACTTATGGCTTGGTTATCAGTACTGCGTTAGTACAGATGCTGTGCCTACCGATATCGCGTCTAGCACTGATACGCCGACTACAACACCAACGCCAACGCCAACTAAAACTACATCAGCAACCCCAAGTCCAACGGCCCCAAGCGCTCCAGGCCCAACGCACCCCGGTACTGTCGAGAATTGTGATGAATGGCATGTTGTTGGAGGTCAGTACCACTCTTTCACCTGCTTACCTTGAGATGCACTGCTAACAATTGACCAGACAGTGATACGTGTTGGTCTATCACGCAGGAGCATGGTATCACGCTCGACCAATTCTACAAGTGGTAAGTGTTCTCTCCTTTAAACAATCTGAGTTTGGGCGGAGTTGAAGATGCTAACTTATTGAAGGAACCCGGCGATTCAAAACGATTGTGGTACCAATTTCTGGCCGACGTATGCGTACTGCGTAGGGGTTTCGGCCTGAGGCAAGGCTCATTCTGAGGATAATTTTTATCGACGATTTGTTATTCTTGTACATTCTTAAGGTGAGAGTTTTGCAGACAATGATTGTAGCGTATATAATTCGGTGGAGCACGATCGGCGAATACATCAACAGTCGTGTACACAAACGGAGCACTTGCTAGAAGACTTTGATGCGATATATAACTACTGCTGAGTAGATCCCTTCGGTTCACAGAGCGAACAAGTGCAAACATAGTAGTCATCACCATGACTTCCAGCCTCGCTCCCGCGCTTCGTGCCACCAGTGACCAGTCTCGTTTTTCACTCTTGCATGTGCAACGTCAAACATAGCCATGCCCACAAATGTCTCTCCTAGATAAGTAGTGTCGCTCTCCTGGAACGGCATAGGAGAAACGTGTACCGGAGGAAGACGATGAAATTCATCGTTTCCCTCTGTTGCGCGAGCATATTCCTCCTCGGAAATTCGATCAAAACAAATGCGGCGTGCTGGACGCTTGTCCGTAGACCAATCCGCGCCTGGATAACGGAAGATGATTCCGTGATAATAGTCAGAAAATGGACTATCGATGTAGCTAGGCACTAGACCAGGTAGTTGTCTGGCTTGGTCGTTGCCATGAACGCTCGCTCCGCCTTGCTGCTGCTCTTCATCATCATCCGTGGCTGAGTTCTCGAGATCTTGAATGTGACGTATATAATCTCCCCGTGCGGCCTTCTCTTTGCGATAATGAGCGATACAGTCGTCATCACTGCTATCCACGTCGGGCGCAGAAAGAAAGTAGAGTTCCAGACGGATCGGACACGGGTCCCACGGCGTTTTGCGCATGATAGCTTCGAGAACCTCGGCCGGCTTGACAGTCTCCGGGGTCACTTCGGGATGTGTGAAGTAGATGGCGAAACTGTAAAGCGGTGGGAGCGGGCAGGACACCACGCCACGGAACACCATAAGCGCTTCTTGCCCAGAGTGATCTGTGAATGGGATAACATATATTTTGGCGCGTTCAATACGTCCTCCGGCCGCCGTACCCCCTCTGGGGAATCGCATGCTAGGGCCGCCACGCGATGCCATGTTCAAATGGAGCAGTGTGAGTCGATGGATGTTGTTGAGGAAAGTGTAACGCAGGAGAGGTGGAGCGGCGCAGGCACAAAACACGGGAAACGCTACCGTGGGGATCGCCGCAACGATCGGATTGCCGCAACGATCGGGAACACCAAAATGGACCACCAACTTCAGTGAATTGAATCACCGCAACCAGTTGCTGCAACTTTGTGGAAATGGAGGAGGTAATTAAACAAGGTAATGCAATCAATTTGTACTATCTGAATTTCTTGGGTATAGTGATGTTGCGCCCGGTTCTGGTGACTTTGGGGGGAGCTTCCTCACTGTTCACTCCACTTGCACCACCAGTGCACCTCTCCACACGCTTCCTTTTGGGTGCCTGTTTCTTTGATGTCGTAGCTTGGGTTATTTGGGATGGTTGCGTAATTTCCCTAGCCTCTGCAGCTTGTTTTTCCTCCTCTTTCTGTTGTTTCTTTTGGGCCTGTTCCTGAGCTCTCTTTTCCTTCTCCTTCTCCCTCTCCTCCTTGGCCATTTCTTTGGCCACGCGCTTTTCTTCTGCAATCTTCTTCTTGTATAAGGCGTTGTTAGCTTTTAGCTTCTTCATGTCTGCTTTATGGAGTTTTTCCTGCTCTTCTGCCTGCTCTCTTTGTAATTGTCTTTCACCAGCCTCTCTGAACTTTCTAGGGGACCATAACACTGCACCACCATTGTGTTCACCCTCTTGAACTAGATCCATAGTCCTGCCATGCTTCTGGCGCTTCTTTTTGATACCCAAAGATTCCCTCAATCCCTGGTTTTCCTGTTCCAAAAGGCTGTTCTGAACTTGGAAATGGTGAAGTGAATGAATAAGCTGCTTTGCCTCCTTTTCTGCCCCCTCCTTGACTACAGCCATAACTGAAGCTTGGGTTTTTTTCCAATCAGACTCTGGAACCAGCTCTGGGGTTCCTGGGTGTTCTGGTTCACTGGGTGGTTGTTGAGTAAACCTTTTGAGTACTCTTTTACTGTTCTTGGGCCAGATCCCACAAGCTTCAAATGACTTCAGGATTGTTTCTTTCTTGAAGGAGGCTATCCAGGCAGCCCAAAACAACCCAAAGAAGTCTCCTTTCTTGAGGTTGAGGAGTCCCATTGACTTGTGAATGAAGGTTGTGAGCTTGGCAGAGTATTGAGATGAAAGAGGCTTAAACATCACCACATCAAGTGGCTGCAAGCTGTGAGTTGAATGGGGGGGATATATCAAAAGGAGGATCCTGTGGGTTATGCAATACTGGATGAATTTGAAGGTGAGGTGGGATCCATGGCCATCCAGAATGAGCAACCTCCAAGACCTCCCTGCTTTCTCCTTTGTATACCTCTCAAATACTTGGGTGAGCCATGCAAACCCAATCTTATCATTGCTCCACCCACTGGGTGATGATGTGACAAAGACTTGATGCTTATCTTCTTCAATATCCTCCACCCAAGTGTCCCTAACGTTGCCATGGAGAGCTTCAAAAATGATGCCAGGTGGAAGAGCAGTTCCATCAGCCCCAATACAGGCTAGGATTGAAATCCACGTGCGTGATCCATCCTGGAGGGAGTCTTTTACCTGCCCCTTCTCCCACATTTGCCTGCTGAACACCCTTTTGCTCTTTCCAAGTGCTCCCATTATGAAGCCTTTTTCATCCATATTGTAGGTATTCTCAGGCAGGATGTTGTATTTGTCCATTGTAGAGTGAAGGAGGTTGAAGTAGCGCCTGTATTTCCATTCT